>VDFB02186316.1:0-11307 GCA_007258455.2 Sequoia sempervirens
CCCTCAAGAAAATTTGGGCTAGGGTTGCGGAGGTGATGATGTGTTACGTGGCGCTGGAAGGGAGATTTAAGGCTCTGCTTGGTCACCACTTCACTCTCTTGAATCACTTTAGGCATGGTTTATTTATTTCTTTTCCCTTTTTCCTTTTGTCTTCTTTGGAATACTCGGTGTATGCTCATTTGAAGAATAGGAGGGCCCCTGTCCTCCAAGAAGGTCTTATTTTGCTTATTATGGAGCATGTCCAATCTCTAACCCCAGTTCAGGCCATCAAAGGAAAGGAAGAGGTTTTTGATGCTTTATTAGGGTCATTGGATTCATAATCCTTGGAGGAGGAGGAGGAGGAGGAATGGGATGAGGAAAAGGATGTTGCTTTCCCTATGGTCGTGGCTTCAGATTCCAAGAAAAGGAAGGTGGTGGGTTCTAAGAGTAATAGGGAACCTAAGAGGCATGCCTCTTCTGGGAGTGATGACATAGAGGTGGGGTCAGATGGGTCCTCCTCCAAGGATGTGGAATTGGATGTTGGTAAAGGTGTTGTTGGTGGGGCTCTTGAGGTTGGGGCCCAAGTCAATATTGGGTCGATTGAGAAACTGAGAAGACTGTCAAAGAGATTGGCCAATTTGAAGAAGGCTTCTGTTGTTACGGCTACAGACCCTAAGGAGATTGAGGAAGGTAAGGTTCCTACGAATAAAATGGTGACGGTGGAGGATTCTCCAGTTCATGACATGTCGAAGGTGTCCCTTGTGAAGGAGGTTGAGGTTCTGAATGTGGAGGAGGAGGAAAAAAGAAATGTTAATCCACCCTTGAAGATTGATCCTCTGTTGGAGGATTTTTTGTACCTGGACGAGGATGATACTTCTATGTTTGGCTTGCTGGATATGGAAAGGGCGGGGGCTACGAGCACCTTCAAACTAGCCAAATGGACTCTACAATAATTTAATAAAATTAATATTAAGATAAGAGGCTTAAAGGTGAATATGGAGAATTCTCATAAGGCCTCTGTGTCTGACATCCTTATTGATAGATTGGTGGAATCGAAAGGCTCATTTAATGATTTCAAGGCTTTGTGCAATGACAGAATGTAGGCCCTGGAGGCCACCGTTGCTGGAATTAATGGGGATATCAAAAAATTGTTGCAAGTTAGCCATACCTCGGTTAAGAATAGTGTTGAGGCCTTGGAAATTCTTTTTAAGAAAATTGGGCAGCTCAGAGAATACCAGGTTTTCTTCTTGGAGATTATGGAGAAAGAGCAAATGGCTAATGGTAAGGGTAAAAAAATTGTGAAGGATGATGACAAGGTTCCTGTTGGTAGAGGATCAGATGAATGGAAGAAAGAGTTCGATGATGAGAAGAAGTTACTGCTGGATATGGTTGAAATACATAAGAACCAACAGATTGAGGTGTCCAAAACTCTAAGTGGCCTTAACTAGTTTTTTGTTTCTTTATGTTTCTATTTGGTAGACCTATCTTCTATCCATTGTTTTGTTGATGAGTGCAATAGTTTGTTGATTGTCTTTTTCACTTTGTTACCGTAGTGGCCTAGTTTTTGGTACATTGGGTTCTTCTTTGGTAGAATTTTGATTACTTTTGGAGCAACATTTTGTAACTTGTGTATAGGGTTTTGGGTCCATAAAAAAAAAAAAAATTCCTATTAATCCAAAATGATAATTGATCTCAAAACTCTCTGATGAAAACTCTCAAGGGAAGGGTTGCAAAACGGTTTTCTTTGATACCATGTTGGTGTCATCCACCTCCCAGGAGCACCATCTACAAAAATAACCTTCACAGAAAATGAGAGAGGCAACACAAGGCCATTTCACCAAAAAAAGAGTGAATAAATGAGATAAATTACATAGTATACAATGGTGCCTTATAAAGAGGCAGAAAAGTGGAGTGACCAGGATGAGAAACTTCCCAACATGGGAAAAAACCTGAGAGAAACTAATTGGAAGTAGTCTAGCCTAAGTGAAAAAATTAACACACTAACAAAGGCCCGTTAGTAAGAAAGATCCTAATCACAAGAACACACTTCTAGGAAACCATCTTGAGAGAACCATGGAAGGATTTTTTTGGATCAATTAGAGATTTTTTAGATCCAAATTTCAAAATTACTTATGATGAATGTGAAATGCAAAGAATGGTGATTGCTACTGCTCTTTGAGAATACCACATTGAACATAGTTGTAGCTCTATGGGGAAATGGTGGTGGGAAAAGACTCCTATCTATGGTCCAAAAAGTCCTATTACTTTCTTAGACAATTCTAAAAGGTGATGTTTACAGGAAATCAAGGAGTTCCATTCCCTGAATGGTACTTCTTTTGTGCAGTTTGATATATAGATCAGAAAGGCGACGATTATGAGGGAAAAATGTTTATATGATTGCCTCTTTTCAAAATAATTTGAGGGACTATAACAATGAATATCATGGTCATGGTCCCTTGATAATGACACAACATTCATGGAATTTGTAGAGATAGAAATTGATTTCAAAAAGTTAAATCCATCAGAAGCTAAATCATGTTTATTTAAGCTGAAAGTATCATGCACCATTTGCGTGTATCCTGTATGCTGATGTGAAAGCAGTGTATGCAGAAAGGCAGAGATAATGTAAAGGATGGATATAAAAGACTCTCTTTCTTGACTGTAGATGCTTTTCATTCATCATTGATCATTTTGGAGCAACAATTTTTCCTAATACATGTTGAAGAGTTCCACAAAAACTATAAGCGTCACTATTTGGCAATAAATTCTTCTATTCCACACTTGATCTCAGCCATAATTTTAAACATTGCATAGATACGTAGCATAGCCAAACAACACATTGGCGTTGCTATTAAGACTAAAGGATTTAGATTGCAGCGGTAGATTAGATAAGATTGTAGAGAGTAGAGATAACGATAGAAGAATCATATCATAGTTCATAGTTTGGTGGATAAAAGAATTTGCGTAATGCAATATGTTTTCAGGCGATGAGACCAAGGAACTATTTCAATTGTTGTTCATAATTTATTTTCTAGTGTGAGATAATTTTGGTGAATATTCCACAATATGTATCTATCGACTAAAAATAATTGTTTTTTTGATAAGGAAAAACAAGTTTTGAAGGGACCCCGAAACCCTTTACAAAGACAAAAAGCTACAAAAGAAATTAAACACTAAACCCAATAGCCCAAAAAACCAAAAAGCTGACAAAAGATGTAACAATAGCAACCTGTCAACAATCCCAACAACAAAAAACAACAACAAACCTGTTGAACCAAAAAAGGAAGCACGAGCTACGGTAACTTATCTAAAACATCAGTCGAGGCCATGTTCTCCTTAATGACCTCCTCATGCATATTGATAACATCCTTCAGCTCTTCAACAACAACAACAACCCTCTTTTTTGTCTCACTTCTCGTCCTAAGGCACGAACCAACCTGCAAGTCTTTATCTAGCGCAGGAGTAGAAGCCTCCGCTTTCTCCACCACATAAGAGCCACTAACCTCTTCAATCATATTCTCCATATCACCCATGTCAAGAGGTTTACCCATCCAATTCAGCGGTTTCTCATTCATATCAGAAAGACCCATCGCAGTGGTCTAAAGAATTATTACTGATATTGACCACTGGTTGTAAGTGCTCCAACATCTTTCCAATTTTATCCACCAGACTTGCAACTCTGTGTTCCAACATTTTATTAACAATACCTTCCAAAGAGGAAATCCTTTCCTTGTGTGTAGCCCCCAAACAACTAACATCCATCAAAAGCTTATCAAGCTTAACATGCATTGATTTAACTTTGCCTTTTATTTCACACTCCTTTCGGTTGCTCCTAAGAATAGCAACACAAACATCCTGCCAATTTTTCATCTGAAGACTGAGCTCCTTTACCTCAGTAAATAATCACTTAACCAAAGAAAGAAGGTTTCTTGTCCCATCTTCAGCCATCCTACAAAACATATTCATATCAATTTCATCCCAGTTAACCGGGGGCTGATCATTCTGCTCCAAGTCATCAGGGGCATCAAAACAGTCCCTATTATGGTCGTCCTCTTCTTTGGCGGGGAATCCTCGACCTCCACAATGTCCACCTTGATCCTCTCTTTGTTTGGCAAGTTGGCCAAATCAGCTAACACTTCCAGACACTCCTTCTTCACTTCCCTCTCAGACGAAGAAAAACTTGAACAATTAACCACTTCAATGACAAAATCATCATAATGACAACATGAAAAGAGTGCAACAACTTAATCCAATTCATAATTTATCATTAAAGAGAAATTTTTACTCCTATTCATAATCAACAAATGAACTCAATAATATTAATTTTTACATTAAAATGAATGTTGTAAACATCATAATAAAACAAATGTACAAACATAATACCTAATAATGATGATGATGATAAATTATCACACATCTAATAAAGAATCAATTAGGTTTGAATTACCCCTTATGGAATATTTTCCACATAATTACAAACATAATTGAATATTTGTCCTCACTTGGGATGGAGTGCACTAACTATACTATCAAAAAAATATATAAACAAAGTGATGGAAAAACAAAGTGATGGAACTAGGTTAAGAATGTGGAGAAAAAGAAGTCCAATAAAATTATATAACAGAAGTTTAGTGCATATATAATCTAAAATATAAACTAGAATATTGGAAATAAAAATTTAAAATACACAATATTTTCACTTGTAAGAACTCTTTTGAATAAAAAAAATAACAAAAAAATTACTATTGCAAAAATTCAATAATTCTCCAATATAATAATGTCTCTCTTATGGAAAGTGCATTAAATTAAGGGACAAAAATCCAAATTAATGATTTTTTGCCATAACACATTCGTATTATTGAAAAAATAGTAATAATATGAATGTATTTTTATAAAACATGATTATGTTTTTTGGAACATAAAAGATGGTGATTTTATATTCCATAATTTAAATGATCATGTTTTAAAAACACAAACACATTATGTAACATGCTCACGTTACATAAGGCACTTAAATTTTGTTAAAAAAAATGTTTTCTACCCTTTTTGCTTTAGAGAAGGTTTAGATAATGAATCAAAAGGGTTGGGCTCCTAATTTTTCCTATTTGATTTTTTTAGCTTTAATAGAATTATACAATTTCAACATCATCATATTTAGCTGTTTTATAATAATATTTGATAAAATTACTACCAAAATGTCACATATCTTTTTTTTATAGGTAAATGTGACTCTTGCACCAGTATATAAAATTCAAAAAAAAGTTTTACATATGTCTTGTGGATACAACTGTGAGTGCGAACTATCATTTATGGCAACAAAATGAACCATTCTGTAAAGTCTGTTATGAGGATTCACATAGCAATGACCAGGCCCCCCACTACCTTGGAAACCTAAGTATTTTTAAAAACAAACATTGCATATAGGGGAGAGGACTTGGTAGTTGAGCATGTTTAAATAGTTGTGATAGTAGTTGTTTATATAATGTCCAATATTTTTATGACTTTAAAGTTGTTAGTGTTGATGATGACTACCCATAATTAAACAAAATGTATTCCTTTGATCTAAAAAGCAACCAATCATGTGATGCCACATCAGTGCTTGACTACCCATGTTGTGAATGCACAAGTATTGGTCTCACTTTTTTTGGGCCGTTTTGGACACCTTGACAAAAAGCATGCTGATGTTGCATCATATTTGATGATGTGGCCCTGAAATGAAAGTTATAAGTAGGGTACTTTTCAAGTAAGTTGCTATAAAAAATTGGGAGCAATTTGAAATTTTGATGTAAGATAATTAGAAGCCTGAAATTAAGATGCACAACTACTGATAGATATGCAGTTCAATCCTAATCAATCACTATATCTTCATACCCTTCATCCTACTCAAAGCCTATTAACATGAACATCTAGTTAGTCTCTTCAGCCTTGACCCCATCCATGCAACCCCAGAGGAAATTGATTCCTAGTCTCGCTTGGCTCCTCCTTCCTTCCAAATTCATGCTCCTTCCCCAAACCACAAACAGGACTAGTGGGGCATTCTTTGATGCACCAGAGTTCAACCAAATTCACACCCGCCTAAAAATAGGTCATGGCTAGGAACAAAATGACCAAGGAAGTTCTTCAGTCCCCCACACCACTGAGACCAAACAAGTCTTATCACCATCTTCGCTGCAATTTCCTCCTCCATGCTTGCATCTAGAACCATGGTTAGAAACATAGAAGAAATGTCTATACTCACATAATATTTCCCATTACCTTCCATATAGATGTCACCTGACACCATTCAAATGGTATGTAGAAAAATTTTGACTTGGGATTTAAATACTTCCATCAGTCATCGCTTAGTGATTTTTCCATAAAATACCATTTGCCATTTTTTCAACCACCATGCAAATATGCATGTCCATTTTCTCCTTGCATTTTTCCAATGAGTCAATGACATATTTAAGAGTTGTTTTCATCATAATGTATACTTCAATTATCCTCTATCACATGCCACATCTGTATGAATGATTTCCCATATTGATTTCGTAGATCCACCACCTCTGATGTGACCACTTACCTCACCACACTCCCTTTAAATTTATTCTAGGATAATAATGTATCGAACATGAATTCCTTCATGTTTTCTTCAATGACTGTCTTTGACACCTCATCCACCGATGAATTCTCTTCCCAATATATATGTGTCATGATGTATTCTTTACACTCAGAGTTGATCCGGTTCTTAGTAACATAAAAATTTGAGAGTCCCCTCAAATTCCCTTCCAAATATATGTGTGTGCGACGTATTCTTCACACTCGAGTTGATCCAGTTTTGAGCGCATTTATAAAAAATTTAGAGTCCCCCTCCAAATGGATCTTTGGTTGTATGAATTTGAGGCTCTTTTATACACCTATTAGGGAAACATGCAATTCCTCCTCATTATTGGTTGTTATCCCTAACCTGCCCTTCATGTTTTCTAATCATGCATCCACACCACACCCTTCTAGGGTTTCCTTTCACAATACCATTAAAGTTAATTTTTATCCACCTCTTATCTAGTAGGTGCCATTTTATATCCCTCTGATTGACTAGATTAGCCTAGGGAGCCCCATAAATGGGATAATGTCACACATCTTCTTAGCAACCATTTCCTACCTTTTTCTCATCTAGCTTATTTCTCCTCCAAAAAAAATGAGTACATATTTACTAGATAATTCTTCAATGATAAACTTCTTTGATTGAATCAAAATCTACAAATCCTACAAATCCTTGAAAACTTAAATGTTTATGTTCATCCACTCTTTCTTTTGTAACAATTACGTAATATGAGGTTCCAAATAGGTGTTTAAAAATCCTTTTCACAATAATCCAATATTTTTTGCTCATTTTGGATTTATATCTACTCACAACTTTCACTATATGTGTAATGTTAGATCTAGTATAGAACATTACATACATAAGATGATCCAAAGCACTAGCATAAGGATCATAACACATTTTTTCAAAATTTTCTTCTATTATAGGGGGTAAAAGTACAAATCTATGCCACATTTTTGTTCAACTTATCAACACAAGTTAATTTAAGAATTTCTAGTTAAAAGCCAATTTTGGTTGAACATATGGTCTAGCTAGATTTTATTCTAGCTAAGTTAGATATGGGCCACAAATTTTCCAACCAGAAGTGTCCACTAAATGCATATGTAACACTACCTTGAAGCCAATTTACCAAAAAAAAAAATTGAAAAAACTTGATGTTTCAACAACTCCTACTCATGCAAATATTTTTTTTTAAATATAAAAACACCTTTTTGTAGATCTATAAGTGTAGTTTTCAAAAAAAAAAAAAAATTAATAGTTTAATTATTTTTTATATGTTTTATATTGTATTCTTACTAAAACTAGGTCATTAGCATCAAATTAGAAGGTAACAAATCTTGTCAAAAAAATATTAAAATTTATTAAAATAAATTGAAACAATTAATGATGCACTAGAGAAAGTATTATATGTAAAGATGTTATTTTTCTATTTTGGATAAATAGTTAAGACAAAAGGTGATGTCCCATGGAAATTGTTATATTTTTTAACATGAAATTTTTAAGATTTATTTTAAAAATATACAATTGGCATAATTTTTCCATAGTCAATGTTGTATTTGTAAGAGTTCTTCTGGGACAAATTGTGTATCTTTTTTGTATCAACATTTTAGGTTGCACTGCAAAATCCATCATTAGGAAGAGGAAGAGTGAAGAGAATGATTGTAGACAAAGCCTTAAAAGGAGGGGCTAGTGGGGACAAAAGCAAAAAATAAGGAACAAGAATGAGGAGGATATATATATATATATATATAATGAATGCATCTATGAATAAATATAATATATATTTATTAATGATAAATCACATATATATTTATCAATGATAAATCACATATATATGTAACATTTCCAACAACTCAAACTATCATCAACTCCTTCATGGCTCCTTCAGCTCAAGATAATAGTAATTCACCTACTAGTGAACCTAGACTTTAGGTTCAATTGCAAGCTTCCTAGTAGAATTCAATCAAGATGGGAATGCCATTTCCATTTAATGAGGGAAGGCTCTAGATTATGAGACCTCCTCCATCATCTCTATGGTTGATATAGTCTTTTGGAAGATATATCCACCTTTTGATTCAACAAGGTTTAAAAAGTTATCAATGCTAAGTCACATCTATGGCTCAAGAACTCTTGAAGTGATGAAAGAATTGAAGAGTCTCAAATTGTCTTTATTATTAGGTGTAGTTCCTTTAAAATTTCTCTTTGGAGCTTCTCGGCACTTTTATAACTAGATGGGAGGCGAGGATAGAGAACCATCTTGGCTCCTTAAGCTCCTTCATGCCTCCCTACTCCAAGCTAATAGTAGTTCATCTACTAGTGGGCCTACCCTAGGTTTGGTTGCAAGCTTCCCTAGTGAATTTAATCAAGTTTGGGTATATCACTTCCATTCTGAATGAGGGAAAGGTTCTAGAGTTTGAGACCTCCTCCATGGGTTCGATATAATCCTTGTAGAAATGTGTCATTGATATCAAGGGGCATGGACAAGATAGTTTTCCTTTGATGTCAAAGGTGTGGATGAAATCAAAATAAGGCCAAAGAGCACTAATTGTTAAATGAATTCAAGAGACCAAAAGATGAGTTTTGGTTATTCAAGGAATGTTGGCCAACTTCTCTCTTCCCATTGGAAAATAAATTCAAATTAATAATTATGTTATACCTAGGCTGACCATCTTTGTATTATGGAAAATAAAATAAATCCAACCCCTTTATACCATGATGTTGGTCAACTTCCTTTGAAGAGATTGATCATTGAATTTAAAGGGGATCTGCATATGATTAGTGGTACCCAAGTTTGAAATTGAAATGTGATTATAAGGAAATGATTAATATGTAACAATAGTTCTAATTTGAAAAGTTTGCAAGTTGATTAAATCAAGATAACTCACTTGTTATGTTCACCCCTCTTAGGGAATAAAGAATTAAACAAAATTATATGTAAATTCTTATAGGGCCAACCTCCTAAGGGTCACCCCCTTTGGAAAATAAAGAAGGTTTTATAAGGAATAAAGTGGAGAGTTTTTAGGAGTAAGCAAGAAAAAAAAGAAAGTGAATAAGAGTAGAGTCACACTAGATCAAGAGTAGAATATTATGAAAGACAAATCATATTTATATTAATAAATTTAGAGCATATTTGTGAAGGAAAGAAGCAGATTTATGGAAGACCTTGAACAAGATTTATAGAAAACACATTTGAAGAAGATTTATGATATAATTTTGAAGGTGAGTTATAGTAGTATATCAGCAGAATTACATAGAAAATATAAGAAAACATATGAGTAGGATACTGAGAGACTTATGAGTAGATTCATGAGAGATTTTAAGGAAAATTTGTGAGAAGTTTTTTAGCATATTAGAGAAGATTTTTTAACAGATTAGAGAATATTTTTTGAGAAAATTTATGTAGAGATCTTGATGAGATTTGAGAAGATATTCTAGTAAACCTATGGATCTACATATCATCCATTAAATAATTTGGAGGTTGGTTCCTATCAAAGAAGAGATTGGTGACTCTTGCTAAGTTGGTGCTCAATTGTGGGGATTGGTGTCTCTAGTGGGTTAGTTCCTAAAAAAGAAGACTTGTAAGAGAAGTAGGTTGGTGCCTACAAATAAGATCAATATATATAAGCAATATATTTCCATTGTTTTCTCCTATAAGTGTTTCCATGTAATCATGTGGTTATCTTGTGTTCTTAATTGCTAGATATTGCATGTGTGTTACTATTGTGGTTGATTAAGTTTTCAAAAAGTAAAAGATTGTTTTCATACTGATTCACCCTCCCTCTAAGTATAATTGTGTTCTCATCAATTGGTATCAGAGTAGGTTCCTTTAGAAATAAATTAACCACTTGAAGGAAAATCAAGTGTAAGCACACACGACCAAAGGATATATATTCTCCTCAAACATGACACCATTGTTCGATGGAACAAATTATGAATTTTGTAGCAGAAGGATGGAAACCTATTTGAGTGTTATAGGGTATGATACTTGGAAATTGGTTAAAAAAGGTTGCATATCCCCTACATCTCTCCCAACGGATTAGGAAAGAAAGAGGGAAAGAGAAAATAATTCCAAATTCAAAAATGTGATTTTTTGTGTGGTATTTTTGAATAAAATTTTGTGGAATTTTTGCACTATAAATCAATTAAGGACATGTGAGATAAGTTGAACATCTATGAAGGAGATGATATAATTAAGAATCCAGGCTTCAAACACATAGGAGATCATTTGAAAACTTGAAAGTGAAGGATGAAGAAGGTATTGCAACTTATCTCCTCCACTTGGATGAGATTGTAAATACCATTAGAGGGCTTGGGGAAAAGATGGAATAATCCATAATTGTGCAAAAGGTTTTAAGATCTCTTCCCATGAGATTTGATGCAAAAATTTCCACCATTAAATAAATGAAGGATCTAGACTCTTTGAAGATGAATGAGTTGCATAGGATCCTCATGGAATACAAAACGAGGATGGAGAAGGAGAAGCCATCAAAACAAGAAGTTGCTTTCAAAGAATCCAAGAAGATAAAGAACAAAGGACACCGATCAAGTGAAATCTCAAGTGATTAAGAAGAAGCTCACTTCAAGAGAAAGCTAAATAAAGGATCCAACAAACACAAAAGTAATTATCCTCTTAAATGTTTTAATAATAGTAATATAGGTCATTTTTCTTCTAAGTGTCCACAAGTCGAGAGTGAAAGTACTGAAGAAAAAAGAAGAATACAAAAAAAAAAGAAGGAAGGAAACAT
>VDFB02186319.1:0-11853 GCA_007258455.2 Sequoia sempervirens
CTTCATTTTCTAAGTAATAGTGTAGGAGACAAAGATCTGTCATGTCAAAACTATTTTGCACTTCACTCTTTACACTTTCATTTTGTCATCATTAACTGCGAGGAGATCATCCACATATAAAATCATAATGAGAATGTGATGAGATTAAACTCAAATATAAAGAGTTTCATCTAACTCACTATGTTGAAAACCAATTTTTTGAATGTAGCTATTAACCTTGGCATACCATACTTTGGGTGCTTGCTTGAGTCCTTGTAAGGTTTTTATCGACTTACACACCTTGGACTCAAAACTAGCAACCTCATAACCTTGATGTTAAATCATATAGTCTTCCTCCTATAAGTACACATTCAAGAAGGAAATCTTTACGTCCATTTGATGCACCTTACACCCATTTTGGAACAATAAGAGAAAGAACAAATCTAACTATATGCTAGTTGGTAGTAGGAGCAAAAGTTTCTTCCTAGTCAATTGTTGTAAAACCTTTTGCAACAAGTTGTTATAATTATAAATTGATTCAAGATCATTTAAAATGTTTTCTGTCACCCATAACTACTTCAAACCCTCAATACTTGTAAACTGATTATTCATAGATAACCCTCCAGGATGGCAAGATACTTTGCTTTGATACCATTGTAATATCCCAAACTAATTTTCTATGCAATTTTTTTTCATTTTCACCAATCCATGTGCTCAGATATTTTGTCAAACAGTTTCGCTGTAACCTCTCTAAACTGGTTTATGACTGATTTTGATGTAGAGTGATATTTTTATTCTTTTGGGCACAATGGCATTCATGAAATACTTGCATTTATATAAATAAAATATACAATTGAACCCAAAGTAGCAATATCTATAAATGAACACTGAATTTCAAATTGCTAGTAACAATTTATTACATTTAGAAATTTGATACAGCAGATAAATATCATTTACAACTCACTAGCCTGGACATTAAATGCCCTTCACATCCATTCATAGCCTTTCCCAACAAGTACAGCTAGCATAGAATGCTTCATGAGCAATTCCTAGAGGGTACGACAACCTTAGAAGTGGTACAACAACCTTTTGAAGTGGTATGACAGCCTTTGTTTGATTCCTTCTCCCCTTTTTTTGCTCTGTAAGTTTCCTCCTTTGCCTTCTGCAATGACTCCAACCTTTCCTTTATTCAAACTTGGGCCAACAAACATGTACTGCTAGCTCAGGGGTTTGCATATGGTAGGATTGGACTAACTTCAGCAATAAATAATAACATATTTGCTTTCATTTCACCATAACCATAAATTGGTCCTGGTGCAAGACTTCACCAATTCTGAAAATGAAGTTTCCCCACAATGAATTCCAATATTATTTTTCTTTCAAAACTCGCAACTCCATGCCAAGAAAATAAGATATAAAGCTGCTCCAAAATAAGCATATGATGAAGCCGCCAAAACCACTTCTAGGCAAGGTGTCCAAAACAAGATATTTTATAATATTTCCAATCACCTGCAAATTTGTCTCTAAAAGAGATTCACATATTAGAAAACCAAATCTTTGAATGCACTGTGAAATACCTTATCAATATCTCCAACAAACATTAGCCAGGGTAGATCTTTCACCACCGAAGCCAATCTTCTCCAAGAGGGTTTTCGTCCTCAAGAAGGTTGAGATGAACCAAGTCCAATCCTCAGAACCACAAGGGTTTTTAGACAAAGAGATAATAAACTTCCACCTCCCAAAAGAGCTCTCAATTACCCTTTTTAGAAGCTTTTTAGGGCTTTCCAAAAACTCCCTTTTAAAATCACTTTATTAATTTATTAAGCCTTTTAACTCCAAAAAGTGATTTAATTTACTTCTAAAACATTTTCGACACTTAAAGTCACTTTTAAGCATCACATCATTTAAAATTTTCCATCCTCTTTTCAACGAGCTATAACACTAAGGTGCTCAATAAATGTATTTAATTAAAAAGACAATCTCAGTGAAAATGATTAAATATAGCTCAATATTACACCCAATTAGCAGAAATTATCGAAAAACATCGGAATTGAAATCTGACCTCGTAGGAGTGATCTCGATGATAAACTGACCCGATTGGGTGACTTACTAAAAATAGATGCTCCCTCCTAGAATCTTGGAGCCCAAACTAGAATTCAGAAATAACATCTGAAAGTGTCATATGACTCCTTAAAACCATTTGAGCTCACTTGTAACATCAAATTACCCCTCTGAACATGCTAACACAAACCCAAAAAGTCAACAACTACACAACTAGAGAACCTGAAAATGAGGACATTACATCTTTCCAAACATATTGGGCACTATTGGACATTTGAATTTTTTCATTAGTGTAGACACTAAAATCTTGCATACGCTCATTTCCATATTGCCACCCCCATCTCGACACCTAACAACACCCATTGATTAAAATAATTCATCTTACATTAATCAATTTACTTCATCAAAATTGAAGTTGATTAAATAATCTTTATTATTTAATTATTTTTTCATTTTTTTCCCCACAAATATTAAAAATAATAAAATAATCCATTGTCCACAAATAATTTAGTAAAAAATAAAAAAGAAAACAAGATAAGTCAAATCAATTAACTCATTGATAAAAGTAGTTAACATTTGCAATCAATCAAGTCAAGTCAATCTTCAAAAGGGAAAAATTAGTTAACAAATCAAATTAAATCAGTCAACTCATTGATCAAAATAAATAAATAATTCTATTAAATAAATAAATGAGCTAAGTAGCTAATAATAGTTGCCACCTCTCCTCATTCGCTCCACCTTTAATTGGATAAACTGTTGATTTGAGATCGAATCGTGACCATGAATCCGTCCCATCAAAATTCTATAAATTGAGATCAAGTCTTCATTTTAAAAAAGAATCTTGATCTCAGTTTGGTAGATACTGTCCAAGCAAGCAACAAACGTTTGAGCATTAAATCAAGAGCAATCTGATTCACACTCAATTGGAGACTTGTGTGTGTTAGAGAAAATAGTTTTTAATTCTTAGTTTTGTTCAGATTCTTGTGCTTATAATAAAGAATTTTACAAATATGTGCCATATGTCATGGTTTTCCACATATGTAGCACACTATATCACTTCATCCTCAACTTTGATCTCTACCTCCACTAGAGTCTGAATTATCATCATTATGGGATATCTAATTATTGTTATTCTTTGCATTGTTGTTTTGATTATTATATCCCCTAGAATTGTTGTTGTATTCACTAGAATTGTTGTTGTATCCACTAGAATTGTTATAATTTCCATAATTACCATACCTCTATGTCCTCTACCTCTACTCCCTTTCTAAACAACCATCTCTAAAGTTTTGTGATGTACTATAAACCCTTTTTTGGAACTAGCAATGAATGCACCCTCAGTTATTTATGTTTTCTTGGAAAGGAAAGGTCTGATGAATCAACTACTTTACTAAGGCGTCAAGGGTTATTTTGATGAGTTTATTAGGTAAATCAAATATCTCAAAATAGAGTTTCTATAATAGTCTAGAAGACCCTTCAATGTGGTGGTAATGATAATATTATCATCCAATTTTCTAAAGTTAGCTTTTGAGTACTTAGATGGCAAATTCTTGACCTTGGAGATGAACTCCCCCATATTATTGTCATTGGAAAGAGAAAGTGAGAAGAGTTGTATATGAATGTGTCATGTCCCCGTTTTAGCTGACACTGCTTGTCGAGGAGTTAGCCTATAATTTCGATCCTCGTAGGCTGACAGGGTGTGCAGAGGATCATCGGTGGCAGTTATCCAGTGTTTGGTAGCTCCAGTTTGCTGTTGTGTCAGGTTGGGCCTTCGCAGAATCTTCCAGAGAGTTTTTAAGGAACTTTCTATTTTTAGAAAGTTAGGTCAGGCGGAAGTTGCTATTTCGGGCAGGGCACCTGGTTCAACCATTCGGCTCAGAATCGACCCAGTTCGGCAGTTTGATGATCAGATGGAGAAATACGGAGTAATTAATGATTTATTAAATATTTAATAATTTGACTTTATATTAAAGTCACTTTATTGAAATATTTAAATATTTAATTAAATTGGCCAGTTATAAAGTATTTATTATACTTTATAATAAAGTATTAAATGTTGATTTAATGAATATTTATTATTCATTTAAAAGAGGCGCCATTTAATTATTAAAATATTTCTCCTAAGTATTGAGGTGAAATAAATCAATTTTATTTAATTGATTAATTAAAAGAGCTTGGGTCGAATTTCTCAAAGGGGGAGTATATATTTTCAGAAAGGACAAATCGAACCATTATGATATGATATTCTAATTTGTCTTTTTTCTCTGAGCATTGGAGTTTGCGAACCTTAGGGTTTCTGGTAGACGATCGTTTCTGGAGAACGAAAACTCTTCAGGAATCAGGCAGACTGAGGCTGTGAAATATCAGTTGAAGCTGGCACTTGGTGATTTCATTCAGAGATCACAGTTTTGAGATTATTGAGACATTTTATTGGTGAGGGAAACGCGGAGAAATCCTTCATTGAGACATAAGTGACTTGGCGAGGAGATTAGTTTGATCATTACGCTTCCTTAAAATCCCAAAAGGAAGTCGCATTTATCTTCTTCGCGAGGGCAATGGTAAATTACCCGGTATACAAACAAATCTTTCTTCTGGCAAATTAAAGCTAACATTGCATCCATCGGATTCTTTCTTCATCTGGCGCACAGGCAAAAAGGGGAATCAGTAGTTAGTCAGTTTCTCGGGGGAAGTCATCATTGGCCAAGGCCGTACAGATTTAACCTAGCTGCTGGGCCGTACTGTATCAGACTAGCAAGGGCCGTACCATCTCTTCTGAAGGATTCACATTGTTTTCTTCACCTCCTGTCTCTGGCAAGGTTGGCGCCTTGGTTCCTGGATATTTTTGGAGGTACTAAATTGGAGCTGCATGCTTGCCGTTTTTATTTCACATCATCATTATTGCTTCAGCCGCCATTGGAGAAAATCAGGTTTTTTCTTCATTTAATAAATTTGTATTTCTTTCATACATTGAAACTGGCTTTTGTAAATCATCTGGAAGTGCAATATATTGAAACGCCAACCTTTTGTGATCAAGTTTTTAGCTTATTCAGTGATCTAGAATTCATTTGGAATTTTCTAAGTATTTCTTAGAAAAATCGCAATTTTTATTAATTGCCTGAAAACCTCAAAAATCACAAAAAACCAAAAATTTGCAAAAATCAAACAAAGACAATTAGGGTTTCAGTTTGAGAACCACCAGGGTTAGAGCGGTGGTATCCAGAGCCACCGGATCTCCACTGCCATCACATGCTTTTTGATCCTTTCAATACTTTTTCGGTATTGAGTGCTTTTGCTTGCCTTTTTAAAGCTGAGGCGAGATCCCTGTAGGTACACTTAGAGGCGTAAGGCGAGGGGCAAAAGGCGAGGATTAGACGGAGTCCCTCCTATTCGAGAATTGACGATGCTCCGGTACTTGGGATTCACAGATCCAGTTCTAACAGTAGTGAAAACAGTGTTGCAACCCTA
Source organism: Sequoia sempervirens (assembly GCA_007258455.2). Lineage (NCBI taxonomy): Eukaryota > Viridiplantae > Streptophyta > Pinopsida > Cupressales > Cupressaceae > Sequoia > Sequoia sempervirens. Next base: position 5,506 of record VDFB02186319.1, read on the forward strand.
ATGGCCGATCGTGAGATTCCTACAGAGGCACGTAGAGATCCAGGGAAGGCACATGCAGAGGGTGATATCACCGATGAGGAGTTTAGACAGAGACACGACAATATGATGGATATGATGTCTCAGCTGATGGGTACCATTAGACAGTGTACGCCCACACAGCCACACTACATTCAGATTGGACAGACGAGCGGGACTGCACCAGTGGATCAGCCATTGGCATCCGTACCTAGACAGCCGTCACCGATCTACTAGGAGCGTAGGCCAGGCCAGCCTACTTTCTTACCTAGAGAGACTCCACCTCAGACTCCAGGAGCAGAGCATCAGGTGCATCATCAGGACTTCCAGCCACAGAACGGCATGTCGGTGACAGACTTGACGAGATTTCATGGCGAGTACATGTCTTTAGCGCCTGAGATCCGACAGGCACTTACATTTCATGAGTTTATAGATGTCTATAAACCCGGAGGAGGAGGTAGATTTGATCGTAGACCCCCGCGGCCATCGGCCCCGGCCCGGCGATACGGAGTGAATGAGACTTACATTATCACGGTAGGCAAGATTAAAGCCATATTATTTTGATGGAGTGAGGAAGACATCAGCTGGAGTCTTGGAGTCAGAATTGGACAATTTTACCTTACATCCTTAGGCCTATCGGGGAGGATAGAGACGATTAAATTTGCCACTTTACATACAGACCGAGGAGTAAGCGCATGATTGGTGGCACCACACGGCATGCTTATCACGTTGAGCCATCATCACGAGTTAATACCTACTCCAGGGGGAGTTCACGAGAGAAGCGGTGATAGAAGTTGACAAGAAGATCCGGGTGTATTTGAGGAGAGTTGAAAACATGTAATGTCCCAATTCAAGGCGGCACTGAGTGGCCAGATTAGCCTTTCTTGGGAACCCGGAGGCTAGTCGGAAGATAAAATTAGGGTTTCCTAATTTTGAGGAGATCATTGCTCGGAAATGATAGTTTTAATGGCAGATTCCTTCTGGGTTTTCAGAGGGCTTCGCAGTGGTATGTTCGTCTCAACGTTCAGAGTACTTTTTGGAATTTACTATTTTTAGTAAATTCTATTTTTGGCAGTTTCCAGATGTGTTCAGGATGGTTGACTTCCGGCTTCAGAATGATCAGTTGACTTCCTCAGTTTTGGCTTCAGGGCACTGTCGGAGAAATAAATTAAGTCATTTAAATTAAAAGTCACGTTTTAATTATTATAATTAAACGTTGACCATGGGCTTAGACTTAATGACTTAATGTTGTGTTTAAAAGGTGGTTCCTTGAGGGTGGCGCCTTCATTATGAAATGATTTAATATTTCCCTAAGTCAAAGCAGGTAATGATGGGCGCCTTAATCAAAGTATGAAGTTTTAATTAAAATATCATTTATAATGCCTTGAGGAGAAAGTACACCCAATCTTGAGGAGGGTGAAGTTTGACCTAAAAACTGATTTTAGGGTTTTGCAAAGTCAATTGAAGGTTATAAAGAGAGGTCTTGGTGCATCATTGGGATTATCTTGGAAATTATACCGTTATGCTGCCGGATTGATTCTGGATTGCTTCGAGGGATGAAGACCTCCTAGTTTGGGCATCTCTTCTCGTTTGAAAGACAACGACTAGTGGTGATTATTAGTTTACTTGTGAGTGCATCTTAGCTATTTCATTTGTGTTCAGTTTTGCATTGTAAGATCTGTTATTGGCATTTTAGTGTTTCAGCTTATTGCATTATATACACAGCAGATTGCATGTTTCACTCATATTTTGGAAACTACAAAAAAAGTCTTTCTGGGTATCATCTCATTCTTTTTGTTTGTCCTAAGTCATCATATTCTCCAGTTTTCAGATTTTATAGAGCTTGCATTAATTTTAAAAAGAAAATCGCCTTTTCTTTCAAGGCCGTACCATTTAGCATCATTGGGAATTGTGCATTTAATGGTTTGGGGTGTTTAGAGTCTGTCTTTTCATATTATCTTGAGCGCCATTGTGTTGGGAGTTTGTGGTTTAAAGATCAGTTCATTTGAGCAAGGGAATAGGGAGTTGTGAGCATTTATATGTTTTCCTAGACTGCTGTTTTTAACCAGACATTGCAGATTTGTGAAAAACAGAAAATCAGAAGTTGTAATAATTTCATATGGTTCTTGAACTCAGCCAAGAAGAGACTATATTGTATTGTATGATTCATATATTCAGTTCTAACGTCTTGACAGGCATATAATATGAAATTGTAAACTGTCCAGTAGTACTGGCAGTCACTCTCCAGCTTATTGCTTGAATTTGTATTGCTCCATTTCATTGAAGTTGTAATAGATAGATCTCCGCCCTATGGTCGCTACTATCCCACTCCGGGTTAGAAAGCACATTCTGGGTGTTGAGGGTTTTCAGTTTTCGGCAATTTCCTTCAAGCAGTAGATTTTGTATTCAGCATTTTCTTTCAAGCAGTAGATCTTGTAATCACTCCGTCATATGGTCGCCCCTCACTCCGCATTGGATTGGGTAGCACATACTTGACGTTGAGTTCCTTTCTGCAGGTAGAGTAGAAGACCCTCTGACCAATGCTCATCCTCAGCGGTGCCATTCTGGTTAGAGTTGTTTCCTGCACGTTTTGGTTTTCTCATCTAACCTTAACGGGTGCACTGTTGTAATTTGTTAATTGTAAAAATCGAAAAAATTTGACAAGATATTTCAGTTTTCCTTGGTGATAACAACTCTCTACAAATAGTTAGTCGAGGCAAGGTGAAAGTGTCTTTCATGGACGGGAGAATTAGAACACTCTTCATGTTTTGCACATACTGCGTTTGGTTAGAAACGTAATTTATCTCTAAGATGAAGGACTCGAGTGTGCATGTCACTATGAAAAAGAGTGCAGGTTGGTAAGAGGCAATTTGATGCTAGCTATAGGCATGAGATAGTCATTTCATTTTGTTCTGAAGCTAGAAGCATAACACTGCTGCAAGCTCTATCAATGTCCTCCTAAATCAAGATTGTTGTGGTATCACGGTTAGGTTATATTGAAAAAAGACCCTAAAACGTGGTGGTAAAACATGTTGAAAAGGTATTGTAATAATGTCCCCTTCTCAAGCGTGATCAACTCAGTTGACCGTTGGCCTATTGCGGAGACCCGTAGGCTACTCAGAGGGTAAAATTAGTGTTTCCCATTTTGGAGGATGTTGTTGCTCGAAGTTTGGAGATTGAAATTGTGGATTCTTTCTGGGTTTTGAAGCAGCGATGGTATGACTTGCGGTGTGATTCGAGCACCTTGAGAATTTACTATTTGAGATATTCGAACCAATTTTCAATTTTGGATACAATTACAAACAACATGCAGGTTAAAGGTTGGCTTAAACAAGCGATCGCAGTCAGCCCTAACCAAGAATGTACACCCGGGGATCAGAGTTGGGCAAGGTGTAGCGAGCATATAATTGAGGAGGATCTTTATGCATTGCTAAACTGAGTAACTCTAACCAAGAATGTGTCCAGGGTGGACCAACATATGGTCAGAGGATCCCTACCAACTACAAATGGTGAAAGTAAACTCGACACCAAGAATGTGCTTTCCAACCCAGAGTGGGAGTGGAGCTACCATATGGCGGAGATTCTAAGAACTACAATGCAATTCAAACATAAGATAGGCGGCAAGCCAGCCTCTTCCACTTATTCAGTGGGTAATACAAAATTTGAAGAGATATATTAAGAAATGCTAACAGTACTACTGTTCAGCTTACAAAGTAATAGAAAGTGCCTGCAAAGAACAAGGATTAGAAGCTCTCCAATGCTGCAATAGTGAATAAGACCTCCACAAGGCTTAATATGACTTCCTAACACCAACCCTTCACCAAAGTGCAATCTACCCAAATCTGATATGACAGACCGGCAGCTTGAAATGCAAAGCCAGCACCTTAATAACTCACTAAAATGCACATTTCTCACTCAAAACTCACTCTATTGATGCGAAATCAAATGCAAGACACCCTAAAGAAGATGGTGACCAAGTTGGGACATCAAAACCTCACCAATAAACCCTTAACCTTTTTTTGCACAAATCCCAAGAAAGCACAAATGGTACGGCCCTCTAAGAAGGGCGATTTCCCTTTATAAAATTCAATCCTTTATCAAAAAATCTGAAACTTGCCAAGAGGGGTCGCCCCTAACAAGGAATCACAATGGTTCAATACCCAAAATGAGAATAATTTTATTTTCTGATATATGAGCAAAAACAGTTTTCAGCTACACTGAATCAACAACTTCATAATTTGATATAAAATGCAAGAAACTGAACTACAAAGCAAACAAATGCTACAAAGCAAACCTCACTACAAAAATCCACTCATCAACAAGCTAACATCTCCACTAGTTGCTATCTTTCAAGCAAGAAGTCGAGCCAAGGCTAGGAGGCATACATTCCTCGAAGCAATTCCAGCACCATTTCGGCAACATAACATTACTGAAGTCATAAGATGATGAAATGAAGAGAAGGGGTCTCCTTATAAAGGCACAACATGGAATCTCCAGAAGCTTCTAGAAGAGGCGCCCTAACTTTCAAATTTGAAATAAACTTATTTCCCTCCAAGAGATGGCATCCCTAAGCTTGCAAGCATTATTTTGACCTTTTAATTAATTAAAATTTCATCTTCTCCTCAAGTTGGCGTCCCAAACTCAAGCTTCATTTTTGACCTTATAAAATATAAAATTACCTCAATGAGGCATCCACCCATGAAGACCACCTTTTTAGAACAACTTGAAGTGATGAAGCTAGGCCAAGGGGGTCAACATCAAAATATAACATTAAAATATAACATTATTTAAATTAATTGAACTTATCTCTCCAAAATGCATCCCAAGGCCAAAAATGATCAAACCAACTAAAGCATTTGAAGGAGAGAATAAGCTGCCTTGAGAAGGACCACTACGAAATAGAATTTACTTTAAAATAGTAGAATTCAGTCTTGGATTGCACCAGATCATACCAGCACCGCAAAGCTCTCTGAAAACCCAGAAAGAATCCGCAATTCAATCTCCAAATTTCAAGCAACAACAACCTCCAAAACAGGAAACCCTAATTTTACCCTCCAAGTAGCCTACGGGTATCTGGAATAGGCCAACAGTCAACTGAATTGATCACGCTCAAGAGGATATTACACTATTTTAATGAAATTCTATTTCTGGCAGTGGTCCTGTGGTTTTCGGTGCGGTTGGCTCTCTTCTTCAGTCAGTTCAGTTGGTTTGATCATTTTTGGCCTTGGGATGCATTTTGGAGAGATAAGTTCAGTTGATTTAAATAATGCTATATTTTAATGTTGAACCCCCCCTTGGCCTAGTTGCATCACTTCAAGTTGTTTTTAAAAAAGGACTTCATGGGTGGACGCCTCTTAGGAGGTAATTTAATATTTTTAAAGGTTTTTAAATCTTGCTTGAAGGGGGATGCCTACTTTGATGGAGAGATTGACTATGAAATAAAAGATCAAATGCCCTTGAAGAGAATGGATACCAGGAAATTTGATTGTTCAGAATTGATTTAGAGCCCTTTCTAGAAGTTTGGAAATTCCTTGAGCCTATATATATGGAACCTCTCCCTCTTCATTTTCATATCCTTATGACTTCAATAAATATTATCTTGCAGCCGAAATGAATACACTTGCTTGAGAATGTATGCCTCTAGCCTTGTCGACTTCTTCCCTTGAAAAGATAGCTAGTAGAAGATATTGTATTTGTTGAGAGGATTTTTGTAGTGAGGTTTGCATTGTAGCATTTGTTGCCTTTATAGTTCAGTTTCTTGCATATTATATCAAATTCTGGAGTTGCTGATTGTTATATCTGATTTGTAGTTTCAATCATAGATTTCAAAATAAAAATCATTTCATTCTGGGTATTGCATTTTCCTCTCTAACTACCTTGGGCGACCTCTTGAGCAAGTTTGCAGATTTTTTGATGGAGTTTCTGATTTTTCCAAGGCAAATCGCCCTTCCTTGAGGGCCGTACCATTTTGTGCCTTCTTGGGATTTGTGCAAAAAAGTTGAGGGTTCATTGGAGGGCTTTTGGTGTTCCAACTTGGTCGCCATCTTCATTAGGGTGTCTTGCATTTGATTTCGCATCAATAGAGTGAGTTTTGAGTGAGATATGTGCATTTTAGTGAGCTATTAGGTTGCTGGTTTTGCATTTCAAGTTGCTGGTCTGTCATATCAGATTTGGGTAAATTGCATTTTGGTGAAGGGTTGGTGATAGAAAGTCTTATTAAGCCTTGTGGAGATCATATTCATTATTGCTGGAGAGCTTCTAATCTTTGTTCTTTGCAGACACTCTCTATTACTTTGTAAGCTGAACAGTAGTACTGTCAACATTTCTTAATCT
>VDFB02186320.1:0-29020 GCA_007258455.2 Sequoia sempervirens
TTGGGAATGAAATTATTGAAATTGATAATTAAAATGTTCAAGGTGAAAATGTTGGAATTGAAGATGTTGAACATGATATTGAAATTGGGAATGAAATTATTGAAATTGACATTGAAAATGTTCAAGGTGAAAATTTTGGAATTGAAGATGTTGAACATAATATTGAACCAAGTGTAAATTATGTTTCACCAGATTACATGAGAAATGAAGAACCTTGTGTGGAAGAAAGACATATTCCAAATTCAAGACCTTCAGGAACCCCTAAATGGTTAGCTGAAATTGATGATAACATTATAAACAATTTTGAAGCAAAGAGGTCAACATGAACCATTCGGTTGTGGGCTACAAGACTTTTCAACAAATATTTTAGTGATAAGACATTGACCGAGCAATGCCAACTTTTTGTACAACTGCTAAAGATGCAAAAGATGAGACCTTTGCTAGCCAAATTGATGATTCATGTGAACAAGAAGACCAAAAAAAATTCTATTACTATCAAAAATATTTTTAATGCTCTCAAGTCTATTGAAAAAATAACAAGGAAAAAGATAAGAGAGCTACTCATAGAGTCATTACAACCGCCCTAGTAAGTCATCAATTGAAAAAGGATCTATTTATGAGACAAACTTGTATTGATTTTGACATAAATCATTAAACTTTGGATAGAGCACTTGCAAGAAGAGAAAGAATAGATGATCCTCTTCAAAATGATACATGGGCTTTTGTTGGGAGGCTTCCACCGTTGATAAGAAGCTAACTGATAATGTAAAGCAGGTAATTCAACAATTTTGGCATGATAACTCTAGAGTATCACCCAATGCAAAGGATTTTTTAAAGTTAAAAATTGGCAATTGAGACCGTACACCACATCCTAAACATTTCTTGGAATCAAGCCAAACAATGTTGTTCAAAAAAATTATTGAAACACATCCAAATATGGAAATCTCACAAAGGACTTTTGATGGTTTGTATAGGTGCTTGTCACTTCAGAATGTCAACATGCTACTCTTGTGGAAAATTGTACCCTAAATGCCTCCAATAGGCAACTTTTGTAAAATTTGAATTTTCAAATGTGAAACAATGTAAAAAGGTCATAACTGTGTATGGGCATAATCTATATCCAATGATGTTTTTTGAAATATGGGTCAAATGTTTGGCATTGTATAAAGGGTAAGTTTAAAATGTAAAGGGGTCTGTATTTTGGGAACTCATAGGTTGAAATAGTCATATAGGTGTATGATTTGTTACTATTATTGGGACAATTCTATAAGAGCTTTTTGTATTTAATAGAGCTACAACCGGAGGTTTTCTTGTTGGTTCTTTCCTGTTGGTATGCTCGTTTGAACCAAGTTTTGTAATATCTCCTATTTATATATAATAAATTACAGTTGCTTACCACTTTTTCCAAAAAAAAATATGTAAAAAGGTCATGTGAAGGTCATTTCCAATGTAATTGAGTCTTAGATCTAGCAAAGTGGAAACAAGGTATTTAGGTGTGCATGATGTTCAAGTTCATTGGGTAAGAGTTTTTTGATGCAAGAGCTAGGTGGCTTTAAATAGCACAATTACAATTAAAGATGATTCAAACTCCAATTTGACCCTCAAACCCAAACTTGGGTGCAACTTCACTAAAACATGGGCGGAGCACTATTTTGTTGTCCAAGACCCCAAAATAGGCCCATTTTACAAAGAGAATCATATTTAAACACTTCCCAAACTTGAAATTTTGATGATGCAGCATTAAATAGCCTACCAAACTACCAAAACCACAATTTTTTTGGTGAGATACGCTTTCTAAAGCTCTATTTCAACAAACCCTCATTTTTAGCAACTTTCATGAGGTTTTTAAGGAAATCAATGTTTCCAACCTTGCCACACCCTATAAACTCATCAAACCCATCTTTTAGGACCTGCACAAGCTTTATCCAACCTTAAATCTTGCTGCCCCCACGTTTCATTGACATTAACATGTTGTAACCACCATTTTTCACCTAATTTCACTCATTTTTGCCATGCATGGCAACTCACCAACTCAACTACAAACCTTTTCATCTCTTTAAACCCACATAGTCACCTTATATAGTCCTAATAACATCTACCATGGCCATACCATCGAGCTACAAACTGTACAATAGATGGTATGGCCTTTTAGCACTTTGGACTCTTAAGGGAAATCGTCGGTCCAATGTAGCTCAGAGTGATTCAAAGTATTTGAATGAAAAAGAGGACCATCCATAGTGTAAATGTACCCATATGGACATGTTGGAACCATATGTTTGGTCATACGAGTTGCAGAATGAAAGTTGCACCACTTTGCAACTTTACACTGCTTGCATTTGATAACTTTTCCTTCAATTGAAAACTCGTCACCACGAGAAAACTTTAGATAGTCCTAACATGATCCCATAGCTTCAGATGGAGAGTCTGTAACTGTCACGGTTCCCAAGAAATAGCCCTTCAAAGATTGTTGTCTTTTAGCACTTTGGACTCTTAAAAGGAAATTGACGGTCCAATGTAGCTCAAAGTGATTCAATGTATTTGGGTGCAAAAGAGGACCATCCCTAGTGTAAACTTACCCATCCAGACGTGTTGGAACAGTCTGTTTGGTCATACAAGTTGTAGAATGAAAGTTTCACCACTTTGCAACTTTACATTGCTTGCATTTCACAACTTTTCCCACAACTGAAAACTCGTCACCACGAGAAAACACCTTCGAGATAAAAAAAAAACTGAGAGAATTTATTGCAGATGGTCCCAACATGATCCCATAGCCTCAGAAGGAGAGTCTGTAACCATCACGGTTTTCAAAAAATAGTCCTTCAAATATTGTTGTCTTTTAGCACTTTGGACTCTTAAGGGAAATCGTCAATCTAATGTAGCTCAGAATGATTCGACATATTTGGGTGCAAAAGAGAACCATACCTAGCATAAACGTACCCATCTGTATGTGTTGGAACAATCCATTTGGTCGTACAAGTTGTAGAATGAAAGTTGTACCACTTTGCAACTTTACATTGCTTGCATTTGATAACTTTTCCCTCAACTGAAAAATTGTCACCACAAGAAAACGCCTCTGAGATAGCAAAAACCAAGAGAGGTTATTGTAGAGGGTCCCAACATAATCTCATAGCCTAAGAAAAAAAATTTATAGGCATCACGGTTTCAGAGTAACAGTCTATCAAAGATTGTTTCCCTTTTGCACTTTGAACTCTTAAGGGATTTCGTCAGTTGAACGTAGCTCAGACTGCTTTGGCCCATTTGGGTGCAAAGGGGGACCATACCTAACCTAAACGTACCCATCTAGATGTGTTGGAACAATGGTTTTAGTTGTACGAGTTGTAGAACAAGATTTATTTATTCCCTTAAAAGTAGTTTTCAGCCTCCAACTAAACTCCAACGCTAATTTTCGTGAGAAAAAAAGCCATGAGACCATAGCTTGTTGCTTACTATTATGATTTGATTAATTTTTTCCAAGCATCCATAGCTTGTTCGAAATCACTTGTTTTAGGATTTTAGCCATAGCAGCAAGGTAGCGAACTATTTGATAAAACATTTTGGCAGACATGTATGAAAAATGTGGTAGCCTAGACAAACTTTTGAAAAAAATGCCTCAAAGAAATGAGGTATCATGGTGATGGAATGCCATGAGAATCAAAATTTCTTTTGATTGTCATGGTGTTCCATCACCATGAGACCTCATTTCTTTGAGGCATTTTTTCAAATAGCTCATTGCCTTTTCTATGTTATTGCTTACTATTATGCTTTAATAGAATTTTTCAAGGCATCCATAGCTTGTTTGAAAGCACCTATTTTAGACTTTTAGCCATAGTAGCAAGGCAATGAATTGTTTGATAAAATGCTTTGGTAGACATGTATGAAAAAAGTGGTAGCATAGACAAGGCCGTGAACTTTTTTTTTTAAATGCCTCAAAGAAATGTGGTCTCATGGTGATGGAATGCCATGACATGCACATTGAGACCACATTTCTTTGAGGAATTTTTTCGAATAGTTCACTGCCTTGTCTATGCTATTGCTTATTATTATGATTTGATAGATATTTTTTGATGCAAGGACAGGGGCAGAAAAGGTCACAACAACTCAAACTAACACAATTTCAAACTTTAATGAAGGCTCCAAACCCAACAATGGGGTTTTGCACCATTTCAACTATTCACCAACTAGGGCACCTATACCTAGTTTTCATTCAATTCCATTGTAGGTGATGGACTAAAGATAGGAACAAAAAGAATTTGAGCACTCTTTAACACATTTTTCAACATATCAAAAAGGTTCATGATGTTACTTTGGAACAAATTGGTCTAATCCGACCTGCAGCGCTGTAATTAGGCCTAAATACACCACTTTTACAAAAGAGGTGTGCTCAAATTAACTCACGGACTTCGAATAACTTCATCAAAAAACTAATTTGGTATAAAAACATAGGAATCCACCATTTATTTGATAGCATCTTCTAAAAAAATTGCAGATCCACGCTATTCTCTTGATTTCTTAGCTTAACACATGAGAAAATCAATCTAGGGCTCGATCAAAAATCCATGAAATGTACTTGCTCAGCCCACAAAATATGATAAGTCACCCTACAAAGCATCATTCCATGAGTTTTCACAAAATTCCAATGGTGGAATGATGAGATTTTATATTTTTACTAATCTCAACCCTTGAAAATGAGGGTTTCAGACCACCCGATAGAAAAATACTTAGAACTAATTCAATTTCCAATGAAATCAAGCCAAATAAGAATCAAATGAAAGATAAGACATAGATCTAACTAATTCCAATTATTTTCTGGCGTAAAGCTTCTGTACAGAACCGTAGTGAGCTCGACAAGTTCTAAAAACACACAAATTTTGTAGAAAAATAGAGAAAACTTCTATTATTCACTTCAAAATCATTCAATCTTCATGCCTTGAATCAGTCAGAGGATTTTCAACATATTTCCCACCATATTACATTAGTTACAAGAAATAATTCGAGTGGGAGAGCATTAATCCTTCTCTAACATGCAAAGTTGACAAGTTGTACAAACCAACTTCAATACTATTTTTAGCATCTTTTCAAAAAAATGACCCCATAAGGCCTTTATTACAATATTTTTGGTCTAATAGACCTTATTAACAACACACAATAAAACTAAAACTCAAAATTTGTCTCACTAATGGTGCAGGAGCACCTGCTTATTTCAATGAATTTTCTCTAGTTGCTACATGAAGAGTTGGGTCTTTGGTGATGGAGTCTGATTTGTTTAGGTTTTTTGTGTCTAAATAAGGTCAGTGAAGGCCATTTTTTATGTAATTGGAAACTTTGGGATCTTTTGAGACCATATTGTAAAAGTTGTAAATCTTGTTGGAAAAGTTGTCAAGTTTGATAAAAAGTTGTCAAGATAGGTTGAATGTCATTTTTTTCAATGTATGGTTATGTTTTTGGATTCAAAAATGTATAAATAGACCACCTCTAATGTTTTACGAGTCTAGGAGGGTCAAATTGCAAAATAATGCAAAATGAGCAAAACTATTGTCAATAAAATATGTAAAAAGTGCAATTTTATACTTCAATAGGCATAAGGAGTTTGAAAATTGGTTGAAGTTGGTTGTGGGATGGTAGTTGGTGTCTTTCATGTTTAAAAAGGTCTCTTATTTTCAATTTTTATGTTGGAGAAACCAAGTTTGAAAGAGAGTCAATAAAATATTGTTATCTCCATGCAAATTTCTGTGTTTTTACATAATTCTTGAAGTTTCTTGGTACTGTACGGTTCCGTACAGTGTGGTTGTGCTTTATTTTTAATACAAACTAGTGGCTAGTAGAGTTAACTTCTTCAAAACTTTGGTTTGAATTAATTTCATTCATTTATGTGCATTTAAGAGGCATTTTGTTGGAGGTCGGTCTGTGAGCCATGTTCCAAGGGTTTGAGTGCATTTAAAATGGAGTTTTAAGCCTTCCACCCACTGTATGATGCTATAACTTGGTGGATAGGCTTAGTTACGATAGATAAACATTTTTTAATTGTTTCTTGTGTAGGGGAGGTCAGCATTATGATTTTTGGCGATGCCTTAGATGGCATTTGGTGTGTTTTTGCATGAAAAAGTGAGGTTAGAGAGGGTAAAAGTGGGAATTGTTTGATGGAAGTCACTTTTCTTGTTCTTCTAAGCTTGTGCAAAGTTATTCAAGGGTTTTTGAGTTGGTGGTAAAGTTTGGGGAATTCTGCAAGTAGGTTTTTCAATAAACCCTTGCCAAATTTGAGCAATTTAAGGGTTTTGTGGAATAGGGTCTTAGAGGGTGAGTTCCAGAGGATAAATGGGAAAATTTGAGGTTTTTTCATTTGTTGAGTTCTGCCCCAACAATTTTTAGGGTCTGTGAAGTGTTCTAAGGGTGGTTGCTTTGGAAATTTGGCCTTTTGGCTAGGTTGAGCGGCATAGTTTGCATGTTTTGTGAAAGTTGTTCTAAAGGAGTCCTATGTGAGTTGGAAGTATGTTGAAGGGGACTAAAATGGGTGTCTATAATGATGATTATTTGTAGGAGTTGTTAAAGAGATCTGAGAGTTAAGTTGAGAAAATTGGAGTTGTTGACCTACAAGCTTGTCTAGGTGAAAGATTGGAAAATAAGTCCAAATTGAGTTTGTAAAAAGAAAGGTGGTTAGGAATCCCTTGTATTGTGAAAGTGAGTGGTTTTCCATCCTTGGTTGTGTCAAATAACCATCAACTAGTCCTTTGTTTCCAAGGTGCTCCTACACCATTTTCCAAGCATCCATATAGCTTGTTTAAAAGCACTTGTTTTAGGCTTTTCGCCATAGCAGCAAGGCAGTGAACTGTTTGATAAAATGCTTCGGTAGACATATGAAAAATTTGGTAGCATATACAAGGTAGTGAACTATTTGAAAAAATGCCTCAAAAAAATGTGGTCTCATGGTGATGGAATGCCATGATAATCTATAGCAATTTTCTTGTCATGACATTCCATCACCATGAGACCACATTTCTTTGAGGATTTTTTTTTAAACAGTTCATTACCTTGTCCATGTTATTGCTTACTATTATGCTTCATTAGATTCTTTCCAAGCATCCATAGCTTGTTCGAAAGCATTTGTTTTAGGCTTTTAGCCATAGCAACAAGGAAATGAAATGTTTGATAGAATGCTTTGATAGACATGTATGAAAAATGTGGTAGCATAGGCAAGGTAGTGAACTGTTTGAAAAAATTCCTCAATGAAATGAGGTCTCATGGTGATGGAATGCCATGATAATCAACAAGGTAGTCAACTATTTGAAAAAATGCCTCAAAGAAATGAGGTCTCATGGTGATGGAATGCCATGACAATCAAAATTGCTTTTGATTGTCATGGAATTCCATCACCATGAGACCTCATTTCTTTGAGGCATTTTTCAAAATGGGGCTCATTGCCTTGTTCATGCTATTGCTTACTATTATGCTTTTGATAGAATTTTTCCAAGCATCCATAGCTTGTTTGAGCACTTACTTAGGCTTTTTAGCCAGCCAGCAACAAGCCAAAGGAACTCATTTGATATAAAGCTTGGTAGAAATGTATGAAAATGTGGTAGCATAGACAAGGTAGTGAACTATTTGAAAAATGCTCAAAGAAAGGTGGTCTCTATAGAATTTGGCGACAAGCAAAATGCAATTGATAGCTGCTCCTAGTTAATAGTTATGCAATGTGAAGTAATTGAATAATCGCTAGGTTGTCTTTGTAAAAACTATATTGTAATTAATTTTTTTTCATCTATCAGCATCTAGTTGTTACTTATGCAATGTGAAGTAATGCTTTGAGTTTGAAAGATGTGCAATGCAATGTAATCAGCTATATGAATAAACTACATAATATAACCATTCTTTTTATGCTATTGTACATCAAGATATTTAACCATTGCTCACTTGATTAAAATTTCAAAGAGTTTAATTATGCACATGAGGAGGCAATTAAATTTTGATTGTCAACTCCTATATATGAAATTATCCAATAATCAAGTGTATGTCCATATACAAAAATGGCATCAACGCCAAATCAAACAAAATTTTACAATATGTGGCATATGCAATCTCGGTAACTATTCAATATTTACATGCCAAAATGTCTATCTCATTCTAAACTATTGGTGGATCATCGGAGCCTCTTGAAGCACTTTGGCTCAAGGTAGCTACAAGAAAAATTCAAAACCACAATTGAGAGATTGAAGAGTACTATATAATTTAAAATCGAATAATTAACATCAAAATAATACATTGAACTCTAAAATTGAAATCTTGATTACCTCAAATATACGTCTCTTCAAAGGGTCAGGAGTCCTAGAATATGCCCTCTCAAAGAACCAATCAAACCAACTTTTGAAATGTCAATCTATATATGTGAACAAAAACATAAAATTGATACAAGTTAGCATACAATTTTTGGTAATAGGAACATATTTACCAAACACAAAATAAAATAAACACATACCTCTTTAAGCATCTCTTTTTCTTTATCTCCTTCAGGTGTTTCGACACCTCCTCCTTGAGGTGTTCCAATACCTACTCCTTCAGGCATTGTGACACTTGTCAACAAGGATGTATAGCTCATAACTGTCTGTACATAAAAATGACAAGTACATATGAAACTACCAATCTATGACGATGTATGTATAATCAATATAAGATCTTAAAAATCTTAATTCAATTGAATTTGAGTTCAATTATCTTTCCCTTATCTAACATTGCACCTCCATAGTCTAGACAATGTTGCACCTTGCTCACATTAGGTGTTTCCTACAAGAGGAAAATAAGATAAACATAAAAGTTAATAAATAATTTCATTAATGACAATTCAAATAAAAATCAAGTATATAATAAAAATATATAAACGAGGAGTGCGAAAATATATACTATGTGCATGTTGAGGCCAAATGAAATGGCCTTAAGGGTGCTATCAGTCACCTGTGTAAGATCCTCCTCAAACATCAACTATTAAATAGACCATGTAAATAAATATTAGTACTTGATACTATCTCTTATTAATATTCATTTAAAAACAAATGCAAGTTATGAATTTACAACTTAAATCTTACCTGTGTAACTATTCCAACATCCCCCTCTCTAGCAGGAGAGGACTCTATAGGGTGCACTCCACTCCCCTGCGTTTGATCTCCTATAATGTCTACATCATGGAGGTCATAATCAAAAGTGTCCAAGGGATGCTCAGTGGGTTGTACAAGAGGACCCAAGCATATTTGGTGGCACATAGTGTAAGTATGTGGCACACAAATATGTGGACCTGAGGAGGAGGATGCAGCAGCACTCGATCCATCGCCAACATCACTAGCATGTGGTTGAGCTACTGTAGAAGTATGGGAAACCAAAAGATCACTCAAAGAGTGAATAGCCTGAATAGTCTGTGTGGTTGCATCCTCGATAATATCTAGATGATGTACAGGAGGTGGCGTAGGAAGGGGAGGAGGGGGGACATATGGGCCCTGGACTACTCTAATTGCCCCTGGTCTATCCTGGGGCATACCTCCACTGACACCCTAGAAGGGTTTAATGTCAAAGTAATTTACATGATGCCCTTACACAAACTTAGCGTATATTTTTTTAATAAAGTAAAATGGTATATCACTATTGTCAATGGGTGGTTTATCAAAAACCATACACCAACGATCCCAAAATTTATCTACAATGTCCTTATTTGTGCACCATTTTATAGAAAGTTTTGGTTTATTAACATTAACTAGCAAACCGGTGCGGGGATTAACAAATAAAGAGGTTATTTGGGTTTTTGTTATTTGGAGATCTTTCACATCTTCATAAGAGAATCCACAAGAGTAATATTCCCTCATGGTTTCTCACCACGAACGAAAGGCATTATGTTGGGTGGAGAGGGTTTCTATATTTTTAATTATTTCCTTCAATGTGTTTGTCATCTAGGATAATCAAGGGATTGTCTTATAAACATCGCAAATGCCCCTCAATTACTCCAATTTTTCACCAATTAATTCTTCAATTGATGGGCGCGGAGGTGGTGGAGATTTTGGCATTTGTGCATTTTCATTCTCAGCCATAATACCTAATTGAAGTTAAAAACTAGTTAATCTAATTGAAATTACACAATATAAATGAAATTATTGTAAAAAAATCCTAGTTTTTAATAAAAATCCATAACAAATTCTAGTTTTTAATAAAAATCCATAAACAACGCTAGTTTTTAATAAAAATCCATAAACAACACTAGTTTTTAATAAAAATCCATAAAAAAACCCTACTTTAATAAAATTATACCAAAACTCCTAGTTTTAATAAAACTATAAAATACCGTTTTTATAAAATCCGATAAAAACACTAGTTTTAATAAAAATCTATAAAAAAACCCTACTTTTTAATAAAAATCCATAAAAAACTAGTTAAAATTATACAAAACTAATAGAAAAATTGATTAAAACAAAAATAAAACCAAAAAATTACCTTGCAAATCGGATATCTACTCGAATTGGATATTGGATTGCCCCAGGTCACACTCACTGTGTTTTCAGTTGTTTAAAATGATTGGAAATGATTTTAAATGGTCGCTTTTACCTATTTATACCCGACCCAAATTAGATATATAATTTGGATTGGATATCCGATTTGATATTCTTTTCTTTGGGCATTGCTTTAGAGCAGTGTACTGACATCCAACCCAAAAAAAAGTCAACTCAGGATTTTTGAATTTTTTGGTGGATGCAAAACGCAACTTTTTTCACATCACCACTTTTTGGCCCATCATGATCCTGCACATACCCTATTGATAGGTTAAGGGAAGTTGTAGCAAAGAAGAGGGCCAAAGTAGTTGAAGTTCCCTCCAAACCTAGAAAATCAAGAAGATCACCTTCCACTACTACCCCTGCAACACCCAGTGCAGCTGCAACAGTGAAAGGAAAGAAGGTAGAACACAGTGCTCCAACAACAGTTAATGTATCTACTTCCACCGGACCTAACACCCAAGCTTCTAAGAGGAAGAATATGCCTCTTGTTGCACCCTATACCACCTCTGAAAAAAGAATAAAACAAAAGGAAAGTAGAAAAAGGAACATGAGTGATGATGTGCAAGAGGAGATTAATCAAGGCTTGCAAGAAGAAGTTCATTTGAAAATGAATAGAAGAAGCAGTGTTTCCACCAAAAATGAAGGTATCTCACAAGTGGCTAGAGTAGAAAATGTTGTGGACTCATCTAATGAAGAGGAGATAAAGGAAGAAAAGAATGATTTCACAATTCATGTGTATGAGAAGAAGGGTGAAGAAGGCACATCAAATTTTATGGAAGAAAAGCCCAACTCTCCTCCGATAAGAGACCACTCGCCTCTTATTTGGAGCCTTTAGTAAATAATATGATAGAATTTGACGATCTTCTAGCTACTACTAAATTATTTGATGAGGCTAGTGAAGAGGATAAGGAAACAATTGTAATGCTTTTATTCAATACATGATTTTTTTTATGAGTATGGAAGATATAAGAAAAAAGGTGACTGACAATGTATGGAAAGCTCTAGTACAAAGAAGGCGTGAAGCTATAAATATTGATGACAAGATCAAGTCTAATACCTTGAACACATACGGATCTTCCTTGTCTAAGGATGATACTGCTACCCTATTAACAAAATATTCTAAGAGGTTCAGGGTTAAACGGAGTCACCATTCTCATGACAAGAGAAAAAGGTAGCACATAAAGGTTGAAGCAAGAGAATTTGCCACAGTGAAAGACATGGAAAAAAAAATTGTGATGAGTGATGTTTCTTCATCTCATACAACTCAAGTACAGGAGCCTGATAAAGACAAAAGCATTGACACAGAAGTAGTGATTCCCCCTCTTGCCAGTTTACCTCTTTTCAAAGAAGTAAAGGATCATTCTATTGAAAAGGTACATCACATTTGAATAAGGTTGATGATATACATGCTTCTCCAGAGACATCTGCTCCTCCAGAAGATATAGAGGATACAACCAGAGAAAGTATTAAAGATCAGTATCAAAATGATATCGGTGACAATCCATAAGAACATCATGAGAATATCAGAAATAATGGTGAAGAAGATAAAAATGATGGAGAAGAAAGAAAAGATGAAAAGAGTGATGATAGAAAGGATGATGAGTCCACAAGAAGGAGAAAGAAAATAAAGACAACCCATCAGAAAATCCCTCTGAAGAGGAAGAAGAGGAAAAGAAAGAAGAAAATAAGGAAGAAATAGAGGTTGGAAGAAGTGAAGAATAATCTCTATAGACCATTGAACCATCAAATGCATCCGGAGAATCATCTGGAAGTACACTTAAGGTTCCTTTTTCAAGGAAAATAAGGATTCAACTTGTGATTCCACCTCAGCTAATTGAACTCCCATCATATCCAAGCTATGTGGATCTAAGTAAGATCTCACCAGTTCAAAGTATAGAGCTTTGTAGTACCTTTCTTGACTCTAGTAAAAAGGAAATTATTGAAACTCATTAGAAAGGGACTGAACTAATAAATGATGCCATCAAGGCTTTACAAGATATAGCTCCCTGTGCTATATTTGATGACTCCTTAGCTCCTATTCATAACTTAAAATTCTTGGTTGATTCACTCAAAGAGTACACTTTTAGTCTGAAGAAGCAAACTAAAATAGAGGTTGAGTCAAGGTTTTTGGAAAAAAGTTTATTGGTATTGCAAGACAAATGTGCAACCACACACAGCATGGTGGTGCAATGTTTAAAAGAGGTAAAGGAATGTGAAGAGGAAGCTCAAATACTACTTGTGTATTGCATGTGGTGGTTGAATTCCACTCGAGGTATTAAAGAATTGATGGACTCAATAGAGTCACAACTTGCAAATGCTTCTGGAGCCTACAACATTGCATATGACAAAGATTATGCCTCCTAGACTTCCATTTTAGACCTACAAAACAATTTTTTCACACTTCAAAGCAAAAAAGAGGATGTAATAAGGCGGTTTGGCCAACTTGGAGATCTGATGAAGTCCAAACATATTTCAATTTCAAGTGCCTTGGCAGATGCAGAGAAACTTGACAAGATAAATCTTAATCCATCCACTTCGAAAGAAGGTGAAGAGATCTTAGTAGAGCTGGAATCATTGCTCAAATCACTTGTCAGAGTGAAGGGGATTTGGGATGATGGAAAACTTGCTTGGGAAGCCATTCTTAAGGAATTAGAAGGTGCCCCCAATTCCAGTTAAAAGATATTTACTTCTTCTCTCTTTTGTTATTTTGGTAACTTATTTTCCAAATTTACCTCTGGCACACCCTTTGTCCTTGATGTCAAAGGGGGAGAATTTTTTGTGTGGGAGAAATTTTGAGAATTTTTGGAACCCTAAGGGGGAGAAGTCTTGAAATTTTGAAGTTTTGGAGAAGTTGTGATGTATATTTGAAAGGGGAAGCTTGCATAGTTTAGGTTTACAATTTTGAACATAGTTTTTGACAATCCATTTTTGGCATATGTTTCCATCAATGACAAAGGGGGAGATTGTTGGAAGAATGAAGAAGAAACCCTCCCGTTTGTTTTCATTGATGCCAACAATGTTTGGTGACAATTTTGTCTAATTTGGTAAACAGTGTTTGTGTTACTCTAATACGGTAATTTGATCTAGAATTGCTTATATTAGGAGATCAACCTATGTGGTTTCAGTATGTTATTCAAGACTATTAAATGCATCTATGAACAATTTTTCAATGATTTTGGTTGAATGGGTTGAAAGATACAAATGATAGAAGTTTGGCATACAATTCTTTGCTCAAGAATTGTGCATATCATCAAGTCTTCTTTTGGCTGACATGAATAAGTGGTATAAAGTTTAATATGTTTTGTGAATTTCAAAGAGATCATTTTTAGTTCCATGCCAACCTAATTTATTGCTTGCACATCTTGGTTTGAGTGTGAAAGGAACTTTGTTTTAAGTTTTTGGGTTGATAAGCTATTTTTGAATTAATCATGTGTACAACTAATTAGGTCAAACTAATTGATGTGTAAGGATAAAATAGCATATATACATGAAAAAAATTTGTATCGAAGTGTGACATATGCGTGATGTGTGACATGTGATAAGAAGTGATGTGTGCTAGTGTGCGAGCTTATATGTATGAGTTTTGTATCAAGGCAGAATTGCAGTGTGAGTTGTAAGATTGCAAACCAATGCAGGATTTTGTATTTCAGAGCTTAATTAGAACTGAATTTAGCACATGAAATGTGTATTCCATCAGTTCAATCTTTGGCAGTGAGCCACACTCCATTTTGTAAGCATTTTAGGTAGTGAGCCTTTAAAGGACAATGTGTCCTAGAAGTGTGACCCTATAATATCTTATAACTAGTTATAATATATTGTGAGCTAATCCTCACTGTGGTTTTTCCCATTTTGGGTTTTCCACGTAAAAATCCCAGTGTTTATTTGTTATATGGTGTTATGATCTCTTTCATGTCTTTGCTTATAATTGTAGTTAGATATGCTTTAATGTTTGGATGGTTTATAGTTGAATTGTTTAATAGAATATTGATTCCCCCCCCCCCGCTACCGCCCCCCCTCCCCATTATTATGGGTGTTCAACATCCAACCCAAAGGGTTGGACTTACATGTCAACATCTAAAGACATACTTTTGTAAATTATAAAAAAATGACAAAATATCAAGTGTGCTCTCCATCAAGTTTACATTTCTTTCAATGTTGAGTTAAAAAATTGTTACAATAATGCTAAGTTATCTCTTAGCTAAATAAGCATGTATTTTTTTCTACATTTCAATCATGTTAAGGTTTTGGTCTTTAATTTATTTTGCTAGTGTCTTCTTTTTTTTTTGTAAACCTATGTATAGTATTTTTGTTTTATTTTCATTTGTTCATCAAAATTTGAAACAAATTACACTTTTAGAATCTAGATTCTATTCTATACACATTCAAAAAAATGATTTTCAATTAGTTTCTATAAAATTTTGCGGGGAGCACAATCAATTTTTTATTTTTCGAGATTTTTTCACTTTGAAAATTAGTAAAAAATCACATATTCATTTAAAAAATTAGGTTTAAACTACATGATGTTGGATAAGTTTTTACCAAAGCAATTTTTGAATTACTAAAAAAGGTTAACATTTTAGGGGAGAACATCAAATGCTAAAATTAGGAGTACTTTGTGTGCTCTCCATATTTGAACCCCTTAATCTCCACCATTTTTAGAATAAATTAGTAGTTTAGAAAGTATATTCAAAGCATTATGACTCTTTTTTATGTGTCTTCAAATTTTAAGTGTAACTATCTTCCATTTCTCTTCTAAGATCAGTTTTTCCTTATTTTAGAAGAAGAAAATGGCCACTTAAGACCCCCTTTTGGTCCTTCATTTCCATGCACTTACCCATAGATCATGTCCATGTGTAGAAGCTTATATTCAGAAATTTGGATTAGATAGATACAATTCATGCATATTGGTTATGTAGTCATGGAAGTGGTCTACAATAATAGACAGTGAATTTTGAGGTTCAAAAGCATTCATTTAATCTATCCTAGTTTTCATGCACAACAAAAAATTACTTAGAAATATCTATCATAAAAATATTTACATTGAATTTCTTACGAAATACCTTTACTTTAATGTATTCATCTATTTCTCGTATATATTTCAATACTTTACTCCTAATAATTTCTTTAATTTATAATAAGAGCTTATTAATATTAAAATAAATATGTAAAGATTTTAGTTTCCTTTTCAATATTAGTATTAGTTAATTATAAAACCAAGTGACTACATGTTTATTTACTAGTCCAATCTAGATATGTATTTTGTATTGAATTTTTTTTTATAAATAATTGTCTAATATATTTATTTTTTGTTAATATTTATTATTTTTGTTAAAAATAGAAAATAAAATATGATTCAATTTTAAAAGCTAATACCTTCATAATTAATTGTAAAGTTTTTAGCGATAAATTTTTTTTTTTTTAGTATTGATATTTTGGATCAAATTGGATAATCCAAAACTTTAATAAAAAAATTATACACAATTGTTCTAGAAACTTAATATTGTATCTTTAATCTTCATAATTATAAAAGTATATTTTTGTTTTAGAAAAATTATACCTACAATTTCACCATCATTACAAATGTCTAAAATTTTCAAAATGAAAATTAATTATAATATTTTTTTTAAGCCCACCCTAGGATATCCAAGGACACTTTCCAAGAGTGTTGGAGATGTATAAAATATACATAATATAACAAAATAAATGGCAATTTAATCCTAACAATATTCAACATTCCAATTTAGGTGCCCTAATTTTTCATGTTTTTCCACTAAAAAATTATTTATGATATGTGTTATAATAATATCATAATATGTCAAAAATGTAATGTAACACCATAGTCATGCTCTTATGCATCATAGAACCCATCACAATTCTGATAGCTTATAATGTTATAAAATGTTCTTATGTATCATAATGGCATCAGAAACTCTTATAAATCATTAGACACATTCCAAGATCGGAAACATGTGATAAAGAATGCCACTTGAAAATCAAATGCCTTTCTCATGTGAGAAAAAAATAATAAATAAATATATAACATTAGGAATTTGAGGTTAAGACACCTTTCCCAAAAAATATTAGTTCAAAATATACATGTGTAGATTTCTTGTTTGTAATTTTTTGACTTTTTTTATTTAAAAAATAATATTTACTTGCTATTGGTGGTAAGAAGCATTTAAGAAATATTATTTTATCATATAAGTGATTGGATGCCAAATTTTTGTCTTATAGTTGATCAATATAGAAGGTTCATAACTCATTAGTTGTAGACTCATAATAGTACACATCAATTCAATAAATAATATTTTTGATGTGGATTTAGATTTATAACATGGATGATGTTTCATTTTCCTATTTTAGCATCTTCATTACTAGTCAGGGTAAAAATTAGTCAAATCAAGGGATTATGTGTCTTTAAAAGTGCATCAATCGTCATTGATTAGTATAAACAATAGTTTGCATTATTATTAAAAGGAGTTGCAAATGTGTTAAAGCAAGGTTTCTCCTATTGATTGGTTAAAAATGAAGATGAAAAAAAAATTGTATTCATTACATGATTAATATCTAGCACATGAGAGATCAAACTATGCACAATTTCGTGATTTATCACAACACACAACTATTATTGCAAATCAACAACTTTTTATAGTACTCAACCTTTACTAAGTGATGTGGATAGGAAGAAGGGTTCATTTAAGTATATAATTCGGATGAATTAGCCACTTATCATTGGTCAATGAAAATTAGGTTACTACTCTATGAATTTGACCTTGATGTGACTAAATAATATATTTCCATGTGGAACTTCATGGAATATAATGTAAGTGTATGTCATGGAGTGTGGTCCAACTGAAGTGATGTCTTTGGTCCATGATATATGGATGGACTATAATGGGTTAAGCTTAAATGTGTAATTTCTATTTTAAGATGGATTCATTATAATCATCCTCATATATTTATAATGATGAAAATTAATATCTTACAATGATCCCTTTCATTTTGAAATTATTTCTTTTATGATTGTTCCTTGTATAATGATATGTGTACTAGTGGAGTGATTTTTCTAAGAGTTAGCACATAACTCAACTCTTATCTAATTCTATAGTCATGCATTCCCAAGGACTATTCTTGTTCTTCGTTTTTCCCTTTCCCACCTAGATTCATCAAAAATTTACAAGATTGACCTAAGTCAATTCCAAGATTTACAAAAATGAATCAAAATAATAATTTTCAAATACAAATTTGGAGTTGACCTAACCCTATTGTTTCTTTAGGCACAACATTAGTTCCCAGCATCTGCATTTCGATCAAACCTTGCCCTTGCAATCTACAAGCCTCGGGCAGAGATCATAATCAAGGTACCCCTACCCACTATATGGTGATAGGCCAACTATCAACTATCAACGGGGAGGCAAGAGGCCAAGCCATAGACCATATAGATTCTAGATAGGCCCTCTAGAATAGCCAATCGGCCCATATGGAGACTGTTCAGGGCCTTCATCTTCATGGCTTCATCTCATCTCATAGCCTACAAATTTGGAGTTAACCTAACCTTCACAAATATTCGTTGTGTCAATTTTAAAAAATAAAAATAAAAGGGGTGAAAATTTTATTCAAAGGAAAGCAAACAATTATAGTAGGAGAGCTAAAATCCCAAATCCTTCAAACCAATATCAAAATTAGAGCCTAAAGAGAAAACCTCAAAGGAATCCAAAAAACAAACATGCCAGCCATCCATCCAGCACCAAAGAGCATACAAACAAAACAACCCTACCCCACTAATCTTTTTTTATCCTCATGAAGAATTTGTACCTTTCACTAAATTTTTCTTGATCTAACTGACTCTAATGCCACATATTCCACACCTCCAACTCATCATATGCCCATTTGGCCAAATAGTCAGCCACTTTGTTCCATTCCCTAGGAATATGCACAAAGGAAATAGAAATAAAATTTAAGGCCAAATGAAGGATTTTTTTGGTAATCGCACCCGATATCTAAGAGGAGTTCTAGAAATCCTCATTATTTACTAGAGAAATAAAAATCATATAATCCATTTCACATATCACCTTCGTCCAACCCAACTCACAGGCTTTCTCCAAAGCCTTAAGAATAGCCCTAGCCTCCATTTGGTTATTAGAGTGCAACCCCATATAAATGGAGAAAAAAAATGAACATGACCCCTTCTATTGTGCCCCACTCCACCAATTCCAATAGCCCCTATATTACCACGAGTAGAACCATCCATTTTAATTTTTTAGAATCCCTCAAGGGGTGGACTCCACTGTCCCACATGATTCACCTTCCTGGATAGCCTCTACCTAAAACCTGGACAAACATGATATATAGTGGACGAAGAAAGCTCCAAAAGGGTAGAAGTGACAGAATCAATTGAGGATAAATACCCCAAGTTAAATAAAACTTAGCCTCAATAGTCTCCTTAAGAATTTTCTTTACCTTGTACCAAATCTGGAGGGAAACCTGCCACCACTCCTAAAAAATTTGTATGTTTCTCTCCAACCAAATTTTCCAAATAATAAGAGGGGCCTAGCTCCCATGCTACCACCAAGAAGGAGGCAAAAGTTAGAGGAAGGCCCACATGCTCCCAAAGATCATGTAGAGAAGAAGCTTGCCAAAATGGTCTCCTCCATAACTTCCACCAAAGCCTCCAAATTTCTACCGAAAAGGAACACTAGAAGAAGAGATTATTGAAAATTTTATTCATTGCATCCATAAAGGAAACATAATGAAGGGCCTCTAAACCCTCTTTTCCTAGTATTCTCCCAAGTGAGGCATTTATTCAAACTTAACAACCACATGAACAAATTACACATGGGCCATCCATTTTTGTTCCAAATTCATTTCCACTAATGACTCTCTCTCAAGTCCCTAAGTTGACCCTACAAAGAAGCATAGCCCTGAGCCACTAAGTACTTACCTTTAGTATCATTACCTTAGGCCAACACATCCCTATCCTCAAAAGAATAGGAAGGGCACCTAGCAAGAATAGAAGCCAATGAGCTCCTCTCCTCCTGAGAACCTCCTCTAGGCCAATTAGCAAAATGTTGCCACTAATACACTAAAGAGATCCCCAAGGAAAAAGATCATTTAAATCTATCCACACTGGACCATCCAACTTCCTCAAAAATAACACTTAAGGCTCGAAGATGAGGGTGAGACAAGAGGATTGGTGGGTGTCCATCCCAAGAGTTAGACCAGAAGAGAGTCTAATCACCCTTATGAATAATCCAAAAAAGGCCATCTTTAATGAGGGTGGCACCCCTTTTTATAGTATGCTAGATCATGAACCCTTTACTTGTTAATTCCATACGTGGGATATCCTCCTTATCCACACCACCTAAATATTTGTGGTTCAAAATGTGATCCCAAGGCTAGTCAAAAAGAGTACACAACCTCCAATATAATTTTGAGACAAGATCAAGACTGTTATGCAAGGACTACCTAAGACCCAAGCCACCATACTCCTTAGGCTTAGGGTGAAGCCACATAAGTGGTTTAAACTTTTGAAGAGGAAGGAAATTTTGAAATTTCCCCACTCTTCATACCAAACGGGTTCGGCCGAACCATATGGTTCGGCCGAACCCTAAACCGAACCTAATAAAAAATCATATTTAAGGTGGTTCGGCCGAACCTGGGTTCGGCTGAACCCCTTGAATATGACAAAACCAAAAAAAGTGCTTTCACTTTCACACTTTCACTGTGAATTACCAGTCAGTCACTGTCCTTGCGCGCGGCGAACATAATCCGAACGGCGACCCAACAAAATTTCTCACCGGCGAAAGCAAATTTCGGGTCCTTTCTTCAAACTTCATCATTCCAATTCGCATATCGACCACTATTGAGCACGAGGTATTTAAAATTCCTTTTTTTTTAGTTCAAAATGCATGTATTTGTTTAATTTCGAAACCCTACATGCAAATTTTTTAAAATTTGTTGAATTCAAATTGCACTTGTTTGAAAGTTTTTAAAGCATTTTTAATATAGTATTTTGCTTCCCCGTTTTGCATAATCCAAGGGTTTGAGTAAGGAAAAATGAGTTTCCTCCAAAAATTAGTGCAAAAAAACATTATAATAGCTCTCAACATAGTCTAAAAAATGGAGATAAATACATTCCTAAAGACTAGAAATGTAGGGTTAAGCTCACAAAATAATTTTAAAACTACAAATTTAGGGTCAAACTTGTAGATGAAAATGCAAATTTCATACATGTAGGAGTGAACCGTGAAATTCATAGCTTGATTTGTTAAGGTGTTATAATATTAAATCTTATAAAAAATCAAGAATCATATCATTGATTACGTACATTACAATAAAATATCTCCATATAACAAATGAAGCTAAAAACCCTAATCTTCTTTGTGAATTATATAGTGTGTTTGCTTGTTCATAATATAAAGAATGCTTAATGATAAAATATACACAATTATCAATATGCTAGAGTTTGTTTACATACAAATTTTTCTTTTTTTTTTAGTCTATTCATGTCTAATTTTATTCTCTTGTATTTTTATTATAGGATCAATATACATTATTTTATAAATTGTCATTTTTATCGTATTATAAGTATGTATATTGAGCTTTACTTATTTTAAATTAAGTAATATAAATCTCACATAAAATAGATAGGTGCACATTTCATTTGTCCTGTATTAAATATTACAATCTAAAACATATCATATAATAAAAATATTTAATGAGATATTTTTTCAAAATAGAGCATGCATATTTTTTACATATGATAGACTAATTTACAACTAAAACTATACATTCTCTTAACTTTAGTTTCTTTTTTTTAGTGGCAAAGTTGTTTTCCTTATCATTGTCTTTGTGGATTGTGTAAAAATGGAACCATTACTGACTAAAAATATATGTTACACTTATTGAGCATTGTCTTCATGTAGTGTGTACAAATTGAAATATAATTGACTAAAACTATAAGTTACTCTTATTGAACAATTTCCTCATGTAGTGTGTATAAATGGAACCATTGATTGAAAATATAAATCAAACCATCAAGAACAAAGACTTGATTGTGTCTTCATGCCCTCAATTAATATCATTTACAAAGTTTGGTCTTGGAAACCATAAAATTAACAATTACATTCTCTACCCTATTATTTGATGTATTATAATGCAATTTTCTATACTCCCAAGCAAATTCAATGGTCACAAGTTTGTAGAGACACTCTAGAAAAAGGTCTATCATGTGTTTAAAATACTATTCATATTGTAACACTAGAGATTCTAAGTAATATGAGAATGCCTGCATAATTTTATATAATGTATTTTCATCATCACTAACTATAGTAGACTAGTTTCTATCACTATTCAATTCATCTTCTTTCATTAGTCCATCATGACTTGATTATTCATCCTCCTTTATATTTAGAGAATAAGAACAATATATAGAACCACTACAAAATCTTCACACATATCACTAAAAGTTGATGTTTGGTATAAATGTATCCACATGCAAACAAGAGCCACCTTTGGACATTACTATTATCAAAAGGACAAACCTTATTAGAGCGAGTGCAAAAAGATGTGGGGCCAAAAAGTGGCCACCCCACCTTTTGGCCCCATCATATTAAGTATCAAGCATTAATGTTGAGGTACGCTATTCGAGGAAACTTGAATGATGAGTAAGTGAAGAGAGAGTGGGACTTTATTGTTCACAAAGTGGGAAGAAATAAAGGCAAAGGAAGTGGAAATGGGAAACATGTAGAGAATATGGCAAAAATGGTGGAAATCAAGGAAGGATTAAAAGGAAAAGAAAGAGGGAAAAGGGGAGGATAGAGGCAAAAGGAGGAAGAAGGTAGTGCAAATTATACATTTTTGAAGCTTGTGAAATTCGAGTATGTAAACCTAATAGTTTTTACTTGGTGGTAATGAGGTATGATTTTTTATGAAGGTTCTTTTTAGTATTTTTATATGTAATGTAAGAGAAAAAGCTATTCTTGTATGAAATTCTAGAAATCATGTTAAAAAGCATTAGCTTGTAATTTCTACTATGTGAATGGAAATCTATTGCTCTACCTAGGACATTTAGAAGCTTGTGTTGCATTCATGAAGCCAAACATAGTAGATATTTTTTTTACTTTATGTGTGTTATTGGAGATAGGGTTTTAGTATATAGAACCATACAATAAAATGGGGTAATTCCTTGTTTGAACTAAAAACCCTACTATTTTTTAGTGAAGGGATAGCTAGCTATAACATTTTGACTTTCACTTGTGAGTCTAAACACCCATATGGGTTATTGTTGCTTTGTCTTATGGATTATGGTAGTAAATTCTTAAGATGTATGTAAATCTAGAAGACCAATGTTGAATCTTTATTTGTTGATAGGCTAAATAGAGTTAGAACTAGTATGGGTTCATTACATGTATGTCATTCAACATTCATGCACATCATATATATGTGAGAGAGATAGTGATAAAGAGAGATAGAGATAAAGGGTAATATAGATAGATAGAATAAGCACAAACCATTTGCTATGAATATGCACAAAATATTTATATATTGATCTTGATAAGGTCATGAAGACATACATAATACATCATGAAAATATCATATACAGTGACATGAGGCCAACATTGTCTCTTAGACTACAAAATATCACCAATATATATTCATGAAAATAGTTATGAATGTGTCATAAAGATATAAAAGTGTTTATGTATGTGTAGCAAATGCTATTAATGAAACATTATGCCTCTCTTTGCTTGACTAGAAACTGAACTTCGATCCCTTGAATTAGTTATTATCTTGCATTGTGTTGATTGTGTGTGCCCCTAACAATTATGCAACTCAACCTACACACACAAACATATTATAAAATTAGAGATTATACCAAAATTTATAAATAAATAAAATATTGTTTTAAAATGATATTAAAATAATAAACACACTTACAACAAACTAATACTCAACATCATCAACAAAGGGTTGTCCTCAAAAGAGGATGCTTACAAAACAAAACCAAAATGTGTGTGTATCCATATATACATATATATACATGTATGCATACACATATACATATACATACATGTATATACGTATACATAAATATACATACACACATACATACATACATACATACATATGTGTGTGTATTTATGTATACGTATATATGTATACATATATATATATATACATATAGAAAATAAATGTATGTATATACATATATACATGCATATATACATATGTATGTATACATGAATGTGTCTACATATCTACATATACATATATACATATATACATATTTAGATATGTGCATGTGTATGTATACATATGTAGATATATTCACATATACATGAATATGTATGTATAGTACATGAGTAATTTTTTTAATGAAAACCATGTTTAGGAATGAAAATATCCAATCCATTATGCTTCTAAACTAAAGTTTGCAATGCTTATGGTTCTTTTGGCCTTATAGATTCTTGAATCATTTTATAATATAAAACCAAAATATAACCTACTTTGGCTCTAATAATTGTAAACCCTTTAGGAATTCTAAATTGTTGCATATTGTCTTGATTTTCCCACCATTGTTATTCCTTTTGAAAATTTTACAAATTAGGCAAAGAATCCTTGCACTTATATAGAGGATCCTTATGTATGTTCTTAAAATTATTTAAGGTTAAATGACTTAATCTAAAATAAAGGCATATACGGATCTCTTGCAATTGTAACCTCTTTACTAGTGTTCAAACATATTTGATACCTTAATGGCATGACATAGATGATGTTGCTTGATATTGCTTTATCCATGGATACCCAAATAAAATATGAGATACATCTAAAGAAGAAAGAATATGACATAGAATAAGAACTTCCCTCATCTTTTAGACCAAAAAATTAAGGTAAAATAATGTATCCTATAGTTTCAATCAACATATCATTAGTCAATTTTAAATAAACCCTCAAATATGCATATGCTTGTTGATAAAATGATGATAAAACAAAAATTATTCAATGCATACATTTTATTGGTGAGTAAGATCAATAAACACACCCTTACATGGTTCATGATCCACACAAAACCAAATGACCATTATAATTATTTGGTAATATCTCACAATGTGAAGAAGGTGTCAAAAAAATTAGCATACCTAAATCATAAATTGACTTGTCATAAAGTGGGTGGGTAGCTTAGTGGTGGAGATTTGCATCCTAACTAGTTCATGGAAATTTCAACATGAGGAGAACTAATAGTAAAATAATAATATCTTTTGACAACATAGGCATCCAAGTACTCATTCCAAGATTGTTGAAGATACAACATTAATACATTAGGATTTCAATTAAATATCACACTTTCCTATAAAAAAATCCCAATTGATCTATCTTTTGGTAGTGCATTTAGTTTGATATATTTTTCTTCCCCATACTTACAAGATTCCTTTATTATCGAAGCTTATTTACTCTAGTATGTTATCCTTGGTTCTCATATGAACTATATATATATAATTCAATCAAGATCCTCTTATCATTACAAATTTAAACTTAGCTTATTTTTTCTCCCAATTTCTTCTTAATGAACATATGGTCTTTCTTCCTCTATTAGCCTACTCATGCACCATCACCAACCATGAATGAATCTCCATGAAGCTAAATACCCATTTGTACTTGGTTGGTGTAAGTTGGGATTAGTGTTCCATTCACTTAAAATCTTATCTTTAATGTTGCTTTTTTCTAAATTCTTTCTAAAGGGCATAAATTACAGTCTAGAGCTTTGATTTTAATATTTTCTTAAAATTAAAAATATTAATGAGTTTGATGCATTAAGCTAAAAAATATCAATTTGGACACCATTAAAACCCTCGAGAGACTCTCGCAAAGTGAAAATGAGCTCCAAAATTTTATAGTGTGATATGTGAGAAAAAATGAAAAGGTAAGCAATGGGCTCAAGATATTATTATAATAAAATTAAATAAGGAGATTGTGATGATTATTGTATTAGGAGTTACATTGGGAAGAGTGGAGCATCTTTTCATAATAGATGAGACTTATTGTAGTTGACATCTTCATCATAAAGCACTAGTATTGGGAGTGGTTACAAAAACTAATTGGTGTATTTACAAAAACTATTTTGTGTTTTGGGCATAGGTGGTCCTAGAAAATATGCATAAATAATAAGATAGACTATGGATTATCTTTTAAATATTGTTCATGGTTTTTCATGTCATATTTTTATAGGAGGTCCTCATAATTGGTATTCTTGTATGGTATTAGAGCCAAGCTAGGTGCATTTCACACCTATGTTGTGGCTCAAGGGAGTGTGTTGGAGAAATGATACACACCTAAGTCATAAAAAGACTCATCACAATGTGAGTCATTAGCTCAATAGTAGAGCATCCTAACACCAAATGGGAGGTCCTAAGTTTGAATACTAGTTAGTCCATAGAAATTTCTATAAAAGTCAATCACTAGTACATAAGAAGAAGAATAAGTACCCTTATAATTTTTATTAATACCAACAAATTATCATTCCTCACATACATAGGCGAATCAATGATTTCAAGCTCGTCAACATGTATATGTACTATCCTTTTGGAAATAATTTTTCTTTTCAAATTTACAAGGGTAGGATGATGTAGATGAAGCATTATAAGATCCATAATTAAGTGTGGTAGCCTCTAACAACTTTAGTTCTTTACATTCATCTCACTTGCACATGCAAATGTTAAGAATGTATATACTTTGTCGATCCTTGTTTACAGTCAAAAAATCTAAAATAATAAACTTCAATCTAACATTCCCAATATTTGCATTGGCCAATTTCAATATTAAAAAATAGACCCAAATGGAAGATAATACTATTAAATTTCATGGGAAGAACTTAGCCAATAACTTATCATCATACACAAAATCCAAATATGTAGCACTAAAAACCTTGAATGTGTCATGGGATCTCCTTTAACATTGTGCATCTCAAATCTAGGATCCAAAAATCCAACAAAAAATGGATATGTAAAATTTTTAATAGAAATTGAATTGTGTTTGATTTTTATATGTACATGTCTTTTTTTTTTTCCATTAGGTAAGGAATCAACATTACTTTTCATCTCAACAAGCCTTTAAACATTAATGTCAAGGGTAGATAGAGGCACACTAGGATTAAGGACATGAATGAAAGTGGCAAGATGAGAAATCGAAAGTGGTGTATAAATTTGTCGTGACATAATAAATGAGTGTGGAGTGACAAATACTTGCATAGGAATATCACAGTGAGGGGAACGTGGGAAGTGTAAACAAAACTAATGAGAACTAATGTGGAGACAAGAGAACTATGTGCATCATAATAAGTAAGCATAAGATGAGATCTAGGAAAAAGGAGAGGATAAATTTGGGGAGATTTGGTGGAAGGAGAAATAAACTACATAAGATAGATGGAGTAAAACAATAAGGAGGAATACATGAAGAATAAGCTTGGGATGGAGGGAAAATGGCACATCACTCAAAGGGATTGTTGAGCTTATCCTTTTACCTATTTAACTTTAAGTACTTTCTTTCCACATGGCTTATTAATCAACATAGTATATGAAGGAGATCAATCATTGTACTAGGATTAATATTACTAGCCAAATTTGCAAGATCCAAAGAAAGGTTGTGTGCATCAAAGCTATATCTTGATTACCATTTTCTCAACAAGGGCCTCATGGTCAAATGATTCTTCTCCATTATGATAAATTTAGTATCATGTATATTCCCAATCATACCAATTTTAGCTTGATTCACAACCATGGTGGGATTGAACTATGACTTCTTACTAGGAAAAGAGGATGATTTTGGTATTAGAAGGAAATAAGGATCAAACAATGTTTAGATTTGATTAAGAAATTAGACAATGAGAAAGCACTTAAATCTAAAAACTAAATAAGATTCAAGAAAACCTTTAGACTACTTGGGTATCAAAGAATGATTTACATAATAAAAAGTTGAAATTCTACAAACAAAAATACTAAGTTACAAAAACAAGATTAATTTTTATGGTAATAGAAAGAGAAAATGCTTCCCCTTAAAAAACATAACATTAAGTACCAAAACATGATTCAAGTACCAAAACATTAAGTATGATGATTGGGATGAGAGGATCAACTTGGGGAGGATTATTATAACATCATTAGTTGGAACTTTTTAATTTCATCTCTTTGTGTTCCGTGTTGTTTTTAATGCTTTTAATTAGAGTGCAGATGATGTTAATATACATTTAATGATGCATTTTTGATGTTCTATAATTTTTTGATGTTCTCAAGGCTATATAATTGAAGTTCATTTATGTTAACAACTATTAGATTAAATATTTTTATCCCCAATTATTTTCAAATGATTTTATACTTTAATCTTTGTATTCTTATTCTTTCTTTCATGCGTTTCATTTAAAATTTGAACCATTTAAAGGATGTTATGTTATAGATTAGTTGTCTTCCAATTCTTTTTAAATCCAAGTTAATAGTATGAAATATTGTGTGTTAGATGAATTAAATTACAAGTTCCTTTTAGATTTGTATTCTTTTTATCTAGATATATTATTTACAAAAGTCTGTGTTTCTTTAGGTGTCTTTGTATATATATAACATGGAAAATGTAGATCATGTTTCACGTGTGCTAGAATCTTTGTTTGCAAATACTAGTAATGAGATAAAAAATTAAATTCATTAGCACAAGGTGCAAACCAGGATATATAGTGAACCATGCATGTGTATGTGCATAGTCTAGAAAAACTAAAAAGATGAACTTGAGAGGGACTAGTCTCGTATTCCCAGAATGAGTGGTACTTCTATTCTTTCCATGTGCGGGAGAAGGTATAGTGGCGTTCCTTAAACAAATACAAGATAGTGTCACCAAAGAAATGATAAAGAAACCACTTGTTTCCATTTTATCATGTGTGTGTAAGGTTAGGGATACAGAGTCACGGATGTGTTTGATCATGCTATGGCCTCATTGGTCTACCCACGATTTCTCGCATCACATGGTCTATACCCAAACAATGACCGAATTCCATTGTATTTTGTTCAGCGGTTGTATGTTGAGGTCCATTTGGGCCTCAAAGTTAACTACCTAGACATTCCACCATATGTTGGTCAGGGGTGTGGTAGGATTGCTGATAGGCCCACCTATCGTCGAGCAGATAGACCACCCCCAATGTTTAGGGTATTAGTTGGTGATAGGTCTCCTGCTCTCACCCCAGCTCTAGCCCCCATAGCAGATGAGGTTGTTGTTGCTTCCCAAAAGGAAGCAATTGACACTGTAGGTGACATTGTGGCTACCACCACTAGGATATCTGATGATCATGTAGGTCAGTATTTGATATCTAGACATTCCTGATCCACACCATTTTCAGCACAGTGGACCACCATGGATCCTTTTACAATGACCGGCATCCCTACTCCTACACAGCTTGATGCACTTATAGGAGATATGGCATGCATGACTCTACATTGTTTGGTTGAGGACCTATTGGAGGC
>VDFB02186321.1:0-13724 GCA_007258455.2 Sequoia sempervirens
GCTCACAATTCACTCAGAAAAAATCAATGCAAAATGATTCATCAGGCCTTTCTGATTTTAGTATAACAAACCAAAATTTCATGAATCTACCATGAAAGTCATAGGGGGATTCATCCTGAAATCTTTCCATATGATACAATGCATCAATATATGATATGGAATAAACCATGTTTGTAATTTTCTCTTCAAATTCTTCTTGGTTATGTAGATTTGTTTCTTTAGTCAAGCATTCATCTTTCACTTCACCAAACTCATCCATAAATAGTATCTCTAGCTCTTTCCATGAACATATGAAATACATTGGTAAACTAGAAAACCAATATTGGCCATTATTTTCTAAAGTTCTTACAAAAAACTTCATGAAAACATCTTTTTCTACTATTTGAAAATACTCCATCACATCAACAAAACCTTGTACATGTTATGATGATAATTCTTCAAGATCTCCTCTAAACTTAGGAAAACATTCATTAATTCTTCTTGGGACACAATGTGGGTAACCTTGGATTTTACTAAAATCTAGAGGGTCATATCTTTTAGTAGTGAACACTTTCCTTTGAAGACATGGTTGTGTACTAGGTATGATATTATAGTTTGTAGAGGGAGAACTAGGACAACAATACATATTTGCAAATAAAATTTATTCCCTCTACAACTAGTTTCTTCTTAATATCCTTTTTAGAATATCCCAATTTCTCATTTCCCTTTTCTACTAGTATCTTAAAATACTAAATAAGGGACTGTATTAACTAGAAATTTTGTTGAAAACCTTCATACAAAAATGTTGCAATAGAAAAGAACTACTGCAACCAACTCTTCTAATGATGTAAAAATTTATGTAGAGTCACCACCTCTTTGAAAGAGGAAAATATCTTCAATCAGTGGAACGCTTCTTCCAAGATATAGGTATTTGTGAGTTCTCTCCACCAGCAAAGCATTGGACTTCAAGAATACACTAAAAATGTTGCAGAAATCTCGTTCAAGTATGTAGGTCCTTGGATCATCTGACCCAAGACTACATATCATAAAAATGATTGTTTCTTTCCAATTTAATCCCTAATGGATTCATCAATCTATTGGTGACTTAGGCGAAAAAATAAGACTCGATAATTTCCAACCTCTAGTTGCAAATAATATTTCAAGATTTTAGTGACTCTTTGACAAGACAGTCTGCAACAAAATTTCAAAATTATTCCCCAACAGAGCCACCAATCTATTTGTTCCTTTTCTTGCAACCTTCAACCTTAAGGAGGAACACAATGCCTAAACTAGGGGATTATATATTTAGGACAAGGAATCTACACTATCAATAGGTTGAAGACAAGAAACGCGAATGAATAAGGCTATAAAGCCTTGTGTAATTTAATCTCCATAGGACTCAAGAGGGTGTTCCTAATTATAGGCCCGAATGTATGATAAATTTATGCCAAACAAAAAATTAGAGACCTATGAAACTGGATAGTTCTCAGGTATATGAGTGATGGGTATTGTATATTCTACCAAGTTCAAGCATAATTCCATTTGCATTAAATTTTTTTGAGAAAACATAATTCAAATATCTTCATCTTAAACCTGTCTACTCTTTCACATGCTATGAAGATCCAAGGACAAAGATAACATGAAAAAAAATCAAAGATTAATAGAGATTTAATATGATATGAATTATTTCTGAATATGTCTTAGGCTTTTTAATAGATCAGTTCCTAAACACGAGCCATATAGTCAAATATAAAACTACAACAAAGACTCTATCAATAAAATAATTTAAACCAATGGATCTAAAATATGTTAATGCCTTACATTAAAAAATCCTCTCATATTTTTCATAAAATTCTACTTATTAATCACATTTGTGCACTCTAAATCATAGTTATCTGATCAAAGCAATTTAACTCTTTACTTGAAAGAGAACCATGGCCAAACAACACAATCATAGGAAAGCTCCAATGATAAATTCAAAAAATCCTTGATATATTGAATTAATATGTTTAAAATCTTACAAATCTAGAGACAACTTCATGACAATAATATACTTTTGTACAAATTGGTTAACATTTTCTCATAGAACCCAACCATTACAATTTACATGATTATTTTATAACTTATACTTAACACCATTCTACCTTCCTAATTTAGAATTTCAAAACCCTCACAAATGAGAAAGAAAGGAAATATATAGAAGAAGAAGAATCCCTAAAATGAATTTGTAGTAGACACATGGCATCTTGAGCTTTGTTGATTCTACAATAGAATGTCATTTAGAAAATGCCTCTTTTCTCCTTTTTCCTCTTCTTTGTTTTCATTTGAAAGAATTGTGCACCATTTTACCCTACCTATGAAAATATCTTTACTGTTAAAATTTCACTTGGCAAGTGAAAATTTTCAATTTCGGGTAAAAACCCATTTCACTAGCAATTAAAATTTACTTTTATCTTGCATTTTAAAAGAGAAGACTCCATGGAATGTCACAATTTCCTTTGTAATTAAATCTTTCACTTTAAAACATATTCCTAAGAAAATGCTCCACCATGGGAACCTATGTTTCATTCGACATTTTGTCAAATACCTTTCATGAAGCCACCATCAATGTGTACTTTGCTTCAAGCTCCAACTACATGAATGTTATTATTTCCAACAAGGGGATAAAATTCTTGCAATTTAAAGAAAATTAAAAGCTTGCATTCCACAAGATTTACCCAATAGAAGACCCTGCTTCATGCAAAAAGATGTAATTTATATTTGAGTGCTCTTTGCATGATGAAAGTTGTTGCAGATCATGAAATCAAATGTTGGGTGATTTTATGGTGAATGGAACTTTTAAATTTTTTCATATAATATTTAAATCATTCCCAAGGTGTGAGAAATTGCTCCAAACCGATTTACAATTGTGCAAGTCATTTTTTGTTGCAGTTGGGCATGTAAAATAATTTATGAGCATTTTAGAGTAATATATCAACCAAGTTCTTCAATTTGAATACCCCGAAGCCTCCCCTAAGTGTTCAAATAGGGATATGACACTTATTTAATTCGTAAGAAATCTTTTGGAAGCCTCAAAAAATCCAAAAAGTGGCTTCCCCACTAGCCCATTCCCCCCTCAAAACCTCTCCAAAATTCTAGTGGGCTAGTGGGGAGAGGCAATTGGTGAAAAAATCCAACTTGATTTTCATCTTAAAACCTTTAACAATGAATTCCAAGTCCTCCCTAACATTTAAAACATTGAAAATGCCTTAAATTTTGCAAAATTTGGAAATTGTAAAGGGGAAAAATTATTATTTTTGCTGGAAAAATGATACAAATTTTCTACTAAAAAATGGGACCACTTGGAGCTATGATTTTGTGTGTAGGGACATTATCAATTATTTAGAGCAAATCCATTTCCTCAAAACTTGCATCACTGAAAGATTTCTAGGACCTCCTTTGTAAAATGGCCCACCAGATGCCTTTTCTATGATTGTAATGCATTACAATAATTCATTAGATGACCTCCATTTTTCATTAAAATTGAGTTGGAGATGTTTTGGACCAAAATGAGAAATGGGTTGCCTTTAGAAATTGAAAAAATATTTTTTTCTGGAATACCAATTTTGAACCGGTTGTAGTGAAAAGATAATTAAATGACCCATCGAAACTCATCCCAAGGCCCTAGAACTAAGTAGGTGTATTACCATATGTTGAATGAATACACTCACCAAGGGATTTTTCATGAATGGAAATAAGCTACAAATTATGACCCTTGAAAGTAGGTCACTGGGGCAGATTTTTTAGTTGCATTTGTGAGTGTGCAAAGCAAATTTTTCATCATGGGCACTTCAAATTTATAAAATTTGAAGGCACCATCAGTGGCTCTGATTGGGGATGCATGCCCCTTGTAGGAATGGTGATATTCCAGATGTCTAGTTGAGCAAGCCAAGTGCTAGAATCATTGGGTGACAAAGCCTTTTATTCAATTTTTTAACCTCACTTGGTGGCCCTAGGCCACCAAATGAAAAATGAAAGTCAATTCCTACCCATGTCAAACACCAATCTATTAAAAGAGCTGATATATTTTAAGCCATACTTGCCTTTTTCATACCACATCAACATGAGTGACTTCATTCTTACAAATACATGGGTCAGACTACTTTTGAACAACCAAGAACTTGTTCCTTGTTTAGCTTTAGTGTCACATGACAGCCAAATCACATAGGCCACATACAAGTTTTTATAATTTTTAAAAGTTGTAATATAAAATTCATAATTAATTATTTAATTGGAAAAAAATTACAAAAAAATATGTATCACATTGGGACATGATTCCTCTACTTATATCTAAAATTTTAGAAAAAAATATTATCATTTTATTGTGGTTAGGGTGGTGAGACAAACGCCTACTTATTTTTTCCCTGAAATTTAAGTACTACTACATTGAAATTTCAAATTTTCACCAAATAGATTTTTAAAAAATATAAACCCAATAGTTTAGAAACTACATTCAATTTTCTACAAATTCTATTCTTACATATTTTTGAAATAATATAGATAACTTATTCAAATTTTTACATCAAGTTGCTTAACTCTAATTTTTCTAAAAATTTTGCCATTTAAGCACCTATTTTTTCCATGATAATCTTGCACATACCCGAAGACATAGTCTTATCACATTTACTAACCCTGTCATGATGATCAAGGTCAAAAAAGATATCAAACCTCATAAACAGTGTGCAATCCTCTTGTGTGTTAAGAAAGGAATTCTTACACATTTGTAACTTATCAAACTAAATTGTATCATAGGTGATTTTTTCATTATCCCAACATCACTGCCCCATCACAATACCATATGGGTCTCAAGGTTCTACAAAATAGGACTTATCAGAATCCACATGTCCATTTTCCACACTCAAATCATAACATTTAGAAAATGAATCAACATCCCAAATAATATTTCCCACTTCAATTTCATAAACAAGATTGTCTACACTCATTATGTTATCACACAAAAAGGCTTCAAGAGTTGGTTCATATGACTCACAATCTATGTATACAATAAATTCATCATAGTGAGTGTTCAAAACATATTCACTATTGCAAAGAGTAGCATAATCAAAATTACATCTTGCTACATCAACATGGCAATCCGAAACACACTACTCAATAGGAAAACTATGAATTGCAAATCTAGAAAAAGATCTGCATATGCATCCATGTGATTGACATAGTCCCATTCTTCAAGTGAAAATTCATCATAGAAAATGTCATTATTTGTACTAGCATTTATCTCTACATTTCCATTTTCATGTACAACTACACCAATTCTACCCTTGTGCAAACATTCAATGGTAACTTCAAAATTACAAAAAAGGAGTGAAAGTGGGTGAAGAGTCAAACAAGAAAGAGTTTCCATGTTCATCATTTATACCACTAACACACACATGCTTTGCACAATCAAATACTTGAGTTGATTCATTCAATAGAATTCTTACATGCATACTGTTTTCCTTGTCCACACTACTACAATAACTAGCAAGGTCATATTCTTTAGTGTGAAGCTAAAAACCATCATATGTTTCTTCATTATAGCTACTTGTGAATGATTGCTTCAACTAAAATTCATTAGTCAATTTTTCATCTACATCTGATATACAACAATTTTCAAGAGTATTCCCTATATCAACAAACTCCTTTGTCTCATCATGAATGCTTGCATGAATGCTATACTCAACACTTGTACAAAAGGTTGTACCAAATGTACTATAGCATTGCTGGCCCCACATCTCTTCAATTTTTTTGTTCAATTCATATCAATCATCATGTAATTGTGTAAGAGGAGTTGGAATTCCACTATCTCTCACAACTTTGCATTCATTTCTTGAAGATAAAATATTCAATTGACCTTGGTTCTTAGCATCTACTATTTCCATAAAGGGCTCAAAAAATCTTATACCATCAATACAATTTGAATTGAGATGATCATTCAAGGAGAACTCAAGACTATCATAGTTTTTCATTACATTGCCATGTATTTTTGAGACCTCAAAAGTATTATCAACATCATTATTGAAATCCGTATTTATTTCCATTTTATCTCACCATGACCATAATGGCTGCAATCAACATCTAGGTATATTTTCTATGTGGATTGTTTAGAAGCAAAACCATTATCACTACATGATGCACTATCATTGTCTTCAATCACTGAAATCCATTGATCAATATAAACATTCAAGGTTAGGGGGCTTTAAATTAGCTAGCATAATACTCAGACCTAGCTCACAATTCACACAAAACAAATTGATGCAAAATGAGTCATCGAGTCTTTATAATTCTAGTATATCAAATAGAAATTTTATTAATCTATCATGAAATTCATAGGGGGATTCATTCTCAAATCTTTCCATATCACACAATGCATCAATATATGATATTGACTAAACCTTGTTTGTAGTTTTCTCTTCAAATTCTTCTTGGGTATGCAGATTTGTTTCTTGAATCAAGCATTCACCATTCACTTCACCAAACTCATCCATGAATAGTATCTCAAGCTCTTGCCATGAACATATGGAATGCATTGGTAAACTAGAAAACCAATATTCAACATTATTTTCTAAAGTTCTTACAAAAAACTTCATGACAAAATATTCTTCTACTATTTGAAAATCATCCATCACATCAAGAAAACCATGTACATGTTGTGATGCAATAAGCATGCTAGCCATTCCTTCAATACATTTCCTAGCTATGAGAGTCTCTTAGTGCAAGAGAGTGAAAATATTAATGCTTACCTCAAACCTATGACCATTCTTATCGAGCTCTTACCTTTTGGAATGATGTGATAGAAGAGGATACAAGCATGTACATTCATTGCAATGATATTTTTTCTTCTCCAGATACCTCTCCTTTTAGTGATGAAGGTATCTTGGTGAAAGAAGATATAATCATTGAGAAACATGAAAATATTGTTTTTCCTTCTCCTCATCCCCTTTCAAAAGATATTATAGCAAAAGAGAATAAATTCATAGACACATCTCTAAACATCACCTTACCTAATTTCCATTCCCCCTTTACTTAGAGAATAATTTAGTGGAAGAGGATGTGATTGTAAATGATGAGAATGTGTTGGTGTTAGATGATTAAATCTTTAAGGTTTATAACAACCCTCTTTATGATTCTTCCCATACCTATCCTATTTTCAAAGGAATTATGGGACAAAGGAATGAAATTATGGACAATAATGATAGTCACATTTTTTCTTCTCTAAGTATCTTCCCTATTTGAGAAGAAAATAATTTAATGTTAGAAAATACAAGTCATGATAATCTTATGTGTCTCTCTTCCCCTAGAAAAAAAATTATTGAACAAGAGAATGGAAACAATGATAAATAGGACAATCCAACCACTAATAATTCCCCTACTTGTGATGAAGTCATTTTGGAAGAACCAATCCTTGAATGTCAAAAATATTTGGTTGTAGGTCTCCTAAAATCTCTCTTATTAGGAAAGATATCATGGTGCAAGAAAATTTCAACAATAGTGATGTGACTTCCTTGGATTATGGTGAAAATATGATACTAGATTTCCCTTTATTAGAAATACATCAAACCAAAACCATTGAGGTTATGAAAAAAAAAAAAATCTATTAGATCCCCCTCGATTAATGCAACTCCTACATACCCCATGGGACATCCTAAGAATCCTCATAGTCTTTACTCACCATCACACAAACAACAAACTCAAAACAAACCCAAAATTATCCTTTACCCACCTAGGAATAATGTTTCATAACATCCAAGTCATAATATTGTTGCTCATATATATAACACTAGAAAAAATCCACAACCAATACAAAAAACTTCAACATCCCTCCCATTGCCTAATCATATCTTGCTTGGTCCTCCTCGTTTTCCTGCACAAAGTTGAATGGAGTATGATCTTGTTGAACAACTTAAGAATACTCATGGTAAGATATTATTATGGGACCTTATTCAAGCTTCCCCTCACTATCATAACATGATTCAAAATTCTTTACAACAAGTTACTATCCCTTCTAATGTGCAACTGAATGATATAGCATCCCTAATTCAAGGAATAAATGCTGAAATTATTTTCCACCAAAGTGAGCTCCCTCCTTTGGAAGTGCAAAAACAATGTGAAGCTTTCATGATAATAGCTCAATATAAAATAACAAGGATAAATAGAACCTTTGTTGACAATGGATTTTCCCTTAATGTATGAAGTGTGACCCTTTTGGATAGACTTGGCATGGAAAAATAAAAAATTCAACCTAACTCTTTATCTATAAAGGGATTTGAAAATGTAGGAAAACAACTACTTAGTGTCATCAGTTTTCCTATTACAGCTAGAAAGGCCACATTAGAAATGTAGATCCATGTTATGCCTCACAAGATTTCATATAACCTTCCTTTATCCATACCATGGATTCATGCAATGAATGGGGTGCCTTCTACTCTTCATTGTGTAATGAAATACATCTACAACAACAAAGTGTACACACTTGAAGCTAACCCTGAACCAAATAGTTATTTAAGTTCATTGAGAGAAACAAAGAGAATCCTTTGAAAACATTGACACCAACTACACAACTAGAACGTATGTAATAGAAAGACAAAGAAAAACACATTGAGGAATTTATGAATCTATTAGAAGATGATTGGGGCTCCTTAGACTTCAAAACAATATCCATGGGAGAATACAAGCTCATAAACAAAGACTTTATAAAGGGAAAAGAAAAAGTGGTAATGTCAACACAAAATTTATAAGGCCCTTTGAAAGCATCCACCTCAACCACTTTAGAAGATCAAGTAAATTACATGAAAAAATTTGATGAACATAACTATGAGCAACTTCTGAATT
The DNA here is from genome assembly GCA_007258455.2 of Sequoia sempervirens. Taxonomy (NCBI): domain Eukaryota; kingdom Viridiplantae; phylum Streptophyta; class Pinopsida; order Cupressales; family Cupressaceae; genus Sequoia; species Sequoia sempervirens. The sequence goes on from VDFB02186321.1 coordinate 8,848, forward strand.
CGAAATAAATGAAAATAATTTATGGAAAAGGTTATGAAATGATGAAACAACTTGGTTATAGTGGAAAAGGATGTGGTTCTAGAAAACAAGGTATTCATAAGCCTATAGAGTCTCACATTCAATAAAAGACTTGTTGTCTTCGCTATTGTCCCTAAAAAGAAACAAACAAGTCTTTACTCAATATCAACACTCTGACAAAAGATTATTCTCAACTGACTTTAATAGTAGTGCATCCTAAATTGATAGACACTAGTGGTCTTGATTTTTATCCTTTGAAAGAAATAGAAGATTCCTTGCTTAATATTAATGTCATCACATAAAAAATTTATGATTCAAATTTGATAGATTTTACACACTCCTATAAAGGAGAGTAAAAAATCTTGCAATCTAAAGAGTCTTATGTAAGTATGACACCTAATACTGAGCAAGAGATATCTTTTCCACAAAATAAAACAACATATTCTACTTTTGATCAACACAATATCTTGTTGAGACTCACCCAAGATTATTTGATATCTATCCCTCCAAGAACATGAAGGAAATTTTACTACAAGAGTTCGTTTTGTGTATATCATAGAGTTCATGGTCATTCTACTGATGAATGTAAGGATTTAAGTGATCAAATTCAACATCTTAAGGAGTTTGGTGATCTTCCTTATGTGGGGGCACCTAATTCCTCTAATTGGTACATATTTTAACTCTAGCATGTTTCTCATCAATCATCTAGTGGCTCATCCTTGTCTTTCACTAAGTGGGGGCAAGGGGTTAGGTAGCCTTGTCCTTTTATGTTACTTGTCATCTATTTTTGATAGTTCATCTCCTTTCATGTATATATAAGAGAAAGCTTGAGATGTGGATGACATACCTTAATTTATCTTGAATTTGATGTACTGAGTTATACATTTTGGGGGCAACCCCTTCTCTTTTCATGAAGTAGCTTATTGGAAACATGTGACTTTGAATAGGGATTTCCACATAGCCTCTCATATATTCTTCTACTTTGAGGAAATTTCTCACAATAATAGTGTTAGGAACCACTTTACAGTGGGGGCATACATCGACACTCATGTTTGATTGTATGATTTTCTTTCTTCTTGCAATACATCCTTTTCTTTGTGGTGTCATTGGGTTTGATTTTCTTCGAGAGCATGATAGTTCTTTAACTTATCAAGTCTCTTAGGGAAATTAGGCACAATTTTCCCTAAGAAGAAACCTTACACAAACTAAGAAAAATCACTTTGAACATACCTTACACTATTTTACATTTACAACAATTTTTTAATGGCCACCTTGCATAATACACTTTGCTTTCCTGTGGAGCCATCCTATATGTTCACGAGTTTAAAGAATACTAAGACTTGCCTCATGAAGCTCGAAGTTCATTGTTATGTAGCAGCTGGTCAAAGTTATTAGGAGTTATAACTTTGGTATGGTTGGCATATGATGAGAAGCCTAAACATGGGCATGACTTTCTCATTATACGGTGAGAAGCCAATATAGAGGCATGACTTTCTCACTAAGCCACACTTTTGGATACTCACCAAGTGGAAAGCCTGAAGCTCTATTGCCTTAGGGTGAGCATACATTTTTGGACAAATAGCTTAGATCTAATCCACATCAGCTTAAACAAATGGTCAAGGCTTGATCCACCTCTTTTTATTTTCACCTATTTTTGTTTTCATTCTTTTAGTTATTTGCTTTGCATGTTTGTACATCTTGATGATGTATATCATACACATTGTGCATGTCCTTTTGTTCTTATGTTGGTTTGACATAGGATGTCAGATCCTCAAAGATTGACCACCTACTTTGACCCTTGTTATCCTAGACCATCTGCATTGGTACACTTGGGCCCCTCTTGAATGCCAACTATAGTGTGAGTTTGAAGTAAGTTCTTGCTCTCACTAAACTAGGGGCTAAGTGTAACAATGGAAAAAATATCCCTTTTTCTTACATAATTTGAGTATAAAACCATTTGCACCATTACAAAGAGTACCAAATTACACCCTAAATAGAAAAAAATACTTGTCCTTTTATGTTACTTGTCTGTTTTGGATAGTTCATCTCCTTTCATGTATATATAAGAGAAAGCTTGAGATGTGGATTACATACCTTAATTTATCTTACATCTAATACACTGAGTTATACATTTTGGGGGCAATCCCTTCTATTTTCATGAAGTAGCTTATTGGAAACATGTGACTTCGCATAGGGATTTCCACATAAGCTCTCATATCTTCTTCTACTTTAAAGAAATTTCTCACAATAGTGGTGTTAGGAACCACTTTACAGTGGGGGCATACATTGACACTCATGTTTCATTGTCCGATTTTATTTCTTCTTGTAATACATCCTTTTCTTGGTGGTGTCATTGGGTTTGATTTCCTTCGATAGCATGATAGTTCTTTAACTTATCAAGTCTCTTAGAGACATTGGGAACAATGTTCTATAAGAAGAGAACTTACATGAACTAAGAAAAATCCCTTTGAACATACCTTAAAATATTTTACATTTACAACAATTTTTTAATGGCCACCTTGCATAATACACTTTGCTTGCCTGTGGAGCCATCTTGTATGTTCACGAGTTTCAAGAATACAAAGATTTTCTTACCTCATGAAGCTCAAAGTTCATTGTTATGTGACACCTTGTCAAATTTATTAGGAGTTATAACTTTGGTATGGTTGGCATATGATGAGAAGCCTAAATGTGAGCATGAATTTCTCATTATACAATGAGAAGCCAATATAGAGGAATGACTTTCTCACTAAGCCACACTTTTTGGATACTCACCAAGTGGAAAGCCTAAAGCTCTATTGTCTTAGAGTGAGTATACATTTTTGGACAAAAAACTTAGATCTAATCCACATTTCCTTAAACAAATGGTCGAGGCTTGATCCACCTCTTTTTATTTTCACCTATTTTTGTTTTCATTCTTTTAGTTATTGGCTTTGCATGTTTTTGTATCTTGATGATGCATATCATACACATTGTGCATGTCCTTTTGTACTTGTGTGGGTTTGATGTAGGATCTCAGATCCTCAAAGCTTGACGACCTCCTTTGACCATTTTTATCCTAGACCATCCGAATTGGTACACTTGGGCCCCTCTTGAATGTCAACTTTAGTGTGAATTTGAAGCAAGTTCTTGCTCTCACTAAATTAGGGGCTAAGTGTAACAATGGAAAAAGTATCCCTTTTTCTTACTTAATTTAAGAATAAAACCATTTGCACCACTACAAAGAGCACCAAATTACACCCTAAATATAAAAAAATACTTGTAAGGTGGAGGTTTTGATCCTACATTACGAGTTTTTAAAAATTAAGTTTGAAATCAAGTCACCAACTATGAGAGGGGCATGTTGGAGAGAACGGTTAATGATGTTATAATGATTTCATGATGACATCAATATAGGAATATACTTTTAGCAAATAAAGTATTCCCTCCATAGAATATTCACTTGGAAATTCCTTTAATTGGTCGTTGACATCCCCAAATTTTTTTGGGTAGAATTTTCTTAAAAGCCGACAAAATCCTTTTTTGAAAAATAAAATATTTTGTCTTTTACTATCAATTTTTAAAAATTGGCTTGTAGGATTTTGTTGTTGGTGAGGCTTGTTGATGTTACCATGCAACATGTTAGGCATCATCGTGTACCCTAATTATATGGATGTAGAAGAAGGTTAGGATGGTAGATTAATTTATTTATTTTTGTATTATAATTTTTATTGGACATTTCATATTTCTTAAGTATATGTTATTAAAATTGAAGTTATTATTACATATAAATTACTTCAACCAATATGGTTTTTGTAGGTGGAGCCTTGACAACAATAAGAAATAATTATATCATTTAGATCTTCAAAAAACAATAAATTTTATTGTATTCACTCCCCACCATTAATGAATGATTGGTAAATTAATCCAAAACAAGGTAAAATGTGTGCCTTTGACAGACTTCACTCTATTTAACTTTTCATAATTTAACATACTATTTAATTTATGTTCCAACATTAATTTAATGTTGAAAAAATACTCTTATTAAAAAATTTAAAATTATAACTAACTCTTAATATTATAAGTTAAAATGCAATAAAAACAATTTAATTATTTATCTTCTTTTATTAATACTTATTAATATTTATTTTAATATGAACTAATTTGAAATTACTTAAAATAGAATAATGAGATAAAATAATTATTTGAAATTAAGAAATAATTAAAAATATAAATAGTTGTATATAAGAGCATGGAAACATTACATGGCTTTTCTTTTGCTTAAATGTAAATTACTACTCATAAAACGAGTGATTTTATTGCATTTTTTTCTCTTTCTCCCATCATAGAAGAAAGGCATATCCTCACTGGAATAAACATTCATTAGGATAGCTACTACATAGCATTGCTATTCTAACAGCGCTTGTAGCAGAAACATGCGAGTCCCCTTCTACTCCAATCGCATTGTCCAAACTCGGCATTTTCATCTACGCAAGCACTGTCACACTCATCGAAAAAGAAGCATGGCCCCTTGAATGATTTGCTCCAGCTTCTGCAATACTCATAGTCCACGACCCCTTACAAATATGAAAATATTACAAATCAGTAAGTATTTCAGAATTTTGCTTAAAATTTTGAACGACAGAACAATATATTTTTATTGCAATGAAACAAGCAAAACTAATCTATGAACCTGCAAATTATTGTTTTAGGAGAAAATAATGCATATTACCAGAAGCGGAAGCAAAAGATAGCCTGAACAATAAAAAGACCAGACACACATATACGCCCTTGGCCATTTTGTCAATGACGGATATCCAAACTTAATGTATTCCGCTTGAAAAAGATTTAGTGATGGCACCATTTATAGCCAAAGCATG
>VDFB02186322.1:0-47844 GCA_007258455.2 Sequoia sempervirens
CTTGGTAAATTAGTTGTGGACACCGATAGACTTGGTAAAAGCCATGAGGAAAGGTTGATTACTCTAGAAATTGTTGTTCAAACGTTCAATGAGGAGTGGATTGTGAGTATGGAGGAAAGAATTAGCAAGATTAGTAATGATTTATAGACTGTTGTTCGAATCAGTAATCAATCTCTAAAAAATAGTGCTAAGGGTTTGTTAGTTTTAAATGATAAAGCTATTAAGTGGACTGGTGAGTCTTTGGATTTGGGCAAACATGAGGCAGCCATTGTTGAGGTTAACCACATGAACTTAGAGGATAAGATTGAGGATAATGGTCCTGGTGAGGTGAAGAATTTGGAAGTTGGTCCTTGCCTGCAAACAAGGAGCAAGACAAAGAAAAGGGAAGGCATTACGTTCGAGGATCTCCAACATGTGGTCAAGATGCACAAAAGGGTCATTGCTGAAAATATGGACTCGACCAATGTTCTTGATAAAATTTTGTAGTTTTTTTATCTTATTTTTGGTTGTTCAGCCTTAGTGTTGTTTTTTTTGTTGTAGGGTTGTTGAAGGGTTCTCTTTCTTTATCTTTTGTCAACATTTTGATTTTTATGGGCTGGGGGTTTTACTATTTCTTTCTTTTTAGCAACTTTTCTTCGGTGTAAAGGGTTTTGGGGCCCCTTCAAAACTTTCTTTTCCTAATAAAAAAAAGTGTAATGGTTTCAATTTTCTTGGCTCACATATCTTGGCATAATTGATAGTATCTCTTTGTCTATGTCAACATTTGATAGTAAGTAGTGTGGTTGTTTCAGTGAACTAGCTTGGTACAATGGAGTATCTTGATGTGCATGCCATTTTTGTTGGGTTAATGCTACTTTGTGCTTCGATAGTTGGTCTAACACTAGTCTTCTTTTTCCAGTGTTATGAGCGTTATCCATTTTTTCAAGGATAGTCTACAGTGGTAGTGATAGTAAAGTGGTATAATTGTTAAGTATTGGCCAGTTCAGTGTTTGATAATCATGTTGCAAGGGTTGTTTAATGACAGTACTATTCATTGCATCTTAATAGATGCTTCTACAGTCTTATTCCTTGGATTTTACTCTTCCTACATACTATGGCGGAGTGGATTGCATAGTAAAATATGAAGTATGCTCAATGAAGTGGTATTTGTCTTGTCAACATCTTGTTATAGATTGTGTAGAAAAACTAACAGGTTCTATTCTCTCATGCTTCACAGTATTAGTTTTCAATCTTCTACAGTGCACAATGATTTAGGTACACCTGTATTTTGCTCAATGTTGCCTTGAGTGACAAAGGACAATTTTCACTCTCATTATTTTGGACTGTTAGTTCTTACATAACTCTATTTTGTCTTGTATATTTTAGGGGTATACTATTCAATGCAAATGTTATGATAGTTTTGACACATCCTATTATGTTGAAAGGTTTTTTTTCCAACATAACATGAGTTGTTATTTTGCATAGAGTTAGAGCAAGATCTCAAAGAATAGGACAGTGACCTTGCACTAGTATAAGAATAGCTAGAAGTGAATCGAGTTTTGCTAGATGCACTAAAAACAGTGAAATTCCAGATGAAATTCAAGAGGCACTCTTTAACTGATATCAAAATTGAGATCCCTAAGATACCAAAAACAAAAAAAAGGAAAGTGTTGATTGAGGCTATGGAGAAAGCAGAGGTTCAAAAGTGACGGGAAAATAGTTCATGGGGAAGGAAACTAATTGTGAAAAAGGAAAGAGTTGCATTAAATCACTTTGATCCGTTTAATTTCATTTTTTCCAAGATTAAGAGAGGAGCATTAATTTCATGTTGTAGTTATAAGTGACCTACTAGACATACATGAAAATGTGGAAGCATAGACAAGGCAAGCGAATAGTTTCAAAAAATGCCTCAAAAAAATGTGATCCCACTCTCCTGCAAGCACTTCAAGTCATACCTATGGTGATGTAGGGCTTTCTCACATCACCACAAGCATGACTTGAAGTGCTTGTAGGAGAGTGGGTACAAACATTGATGACTGTAATCCTCAATCAATACCTAAACAAGTACTCTGATGATGCAATAAGAATAGTGATTTCTTCTTTGACTATGATATGCAATTTGAAACTAGTGATCTCCTTATCCTTTAAATCTATGACAAATATTTTCCTATCTACAAAATCTTGTGGCTCCTACACATATTTTACTTGGATGTGGCTTTTATCTCCACTCCTATATCCTTGAATCAACTTCAACAACTTTAAATATTAGCAAATCTTTAATATATAGTTGATGGCCTTACAAAAACTTAACAGAACAATCGACGACCTTACAAAAACTTAGTGTACCCGCTCTCCCACAAGCACTTCAAGTCATGCCTGCGGTGATGCGAGAAAGCCCCACATCACCACAAGCATGACTTGAAGTGCTTGCAAGAGAGCGGGATCACATTTCTTTGAGGCATTTTTTGACACAATTTGCTTCCCTTGTCTATGCTTCCACATTTTCATGTATGTCTAGTAGGGCACTTGTAACTACAACATATGAAAAAAAAATCCCTCTTAGCACAAAGAAGACTTTTAAGAGTTTTCTTGACTTCTTTTACAATGAATTTAATCATTGGTGTCATTTTTATGTACAAGATTCAATCATTCATCTGAATGCCCTGCAATTGTGGTCAATACAATATCTATTAAGAAGTGCATAGGTTTTTCTTAGAAGCATTACTCAGGAAAACCTTCTTTGTAATTTATCCTATATTTCTTATGTAAATCATTCTAGTTTTGGTCACTGAATTTTTGCATTTGAGTATTGTATGAGGCTGCTACCTTTTTCTCCTAATTTGATTACAAATAATGTATGACATTTAGAATATTTTTCATGTCTCAATATTTATATCACTTGCAGACATGAGTTTGTTTTTTCTTATGCTTTGATGGATGTCCCTTTGTTATTACTAGATATCTAATGTAGAGCACATTATTATAGTGCAAGCCTATTTTTTAGATTGTTTCATTTAGCATCACCAATATTTTTTGTTACCTAATTGTGATTTTCAGCCCAATCAGGTTAGGCTGGGATAGCACTGATGTTTTCTACTTCAAAAAGGAGAAAGGTACACAAAAGATTCTACTAAAGTTACTCATGATCATACAAATAGTGTCATGAAATGAATTTTCAGTTTTCATTATGCAATTGCTTTACAAAAAAGAGGAATAGTACACAAATTTTTGCATAAAGTAGTTGTTTAAATTCATTACAAGAAGTATGTTTATAGGTTTCCCACACAACCCGTGGGAGTAACTGAATAGGATACAATAAAAGGAAAATTGTACATCTAAAAGAAAAGAACACATGTAATAGAAAAGGGATATGTCATTGCCTGAATGACGAACCCCATTGTTGATCAACTGCATCTTCAACTCCTTTGTTGATAGCTCCAGAGGTGTCTGCAAGGGACAAAGAAGTGATGATAGTGCTCAGTATTCCATCTCTCTTATATGTCAAACCAATAGATATACAACATATCTCTTATTAAACGTCAAATTAGAGATTTGAAGGTGCCTCAAGATCAAAACACATTTATCAAGAAGATCCAAGAAAAGTAAAGATCATCTAATCATCATGAGAAGCTTTGGACTTCTTAGTTTTCTTGACTTATTTGTTGATTGTGTAGGAACAAGTATAATCTTATCATACAAATCAATCGAGAAGTCATAGCATGGGAGCCTTATGAAGACAATCTTGAATGTATACTAAAGAAAGGGAAGTCCTGGCCTCACTATAGTTCAATATTTAAAGGCAGTCCTCTAGAATCAAGAAGCAAGGAAATGTTGTGTCTACAGTCTTTAGAGAAGCTCAAGCATAGCAAGGTATACCTACTAACAATGGTAAATGAACTAGTTCATACTCAGTGTAGGGACAACTTATGTGAATAGGAAATGCCATAACAATCTACAATTTTCAAGTGTTATCAATAGTTATAAAAGAAAGTGTTTGAGTTGGAATGCAAGGGAAGACCTGAAGAGGCTTCATGGACAATCATACAAGGTGAAAATGACCATCATGTGGGATTCTAGAGCACTATCCATAATCAAAGGTGCAAATTCAAACAGTAGCAAAGATTGACAAAGATGATAATAGTCTAGTGCACTGAACAAAAGTTTTTTTAATGATCAGCATAAAGCACATTAGTGGCAGCCTTGAAGGGGTAGTCTTATCAAATGCAATAAGGTCAAAGATAGAGCTACAAGGGAAGCAGTGATAGAACGAAGGAAAATATGCAATGAATTTATCATAGTTCTTGCACAAGGAAGCCTAAGAGCATGCATGAATGAATGCAAGCACAACAGAGGCAATGCTATACCTTGTTAAAGAAGAATATGAGAGGACAATGATCATTGTCACAACCTTCAATGAAGGAAATTCATTAAGCATGTAAATGAAGGTGTTGGCCTCCTATAATGATCTCAAAAACTAGGCCTTTACAGACATGATTAAGAGATTGGACATCTAACCTGAATAGCCATTTCAACCATCATGAAGGTGCATTTAACTTGTCAACATAGGTACGTGAACTTGAAATGGGTCAGCATAGTTTGTGCACTAGGAACTCAAAGGAGCCATTATATTCTATAGCTAAGGAACACACCATACTGAAAGTAAATTGCTTGAAAAGGAATGAAACAAATGTTGAACATCAATCAATGACTATGCTAAGCGGAAATGCATAACAGAAATGAAAATCTGAGCAACAAACAAGACACTACTCTACTTGCTTTGGCTGCAAGAATAGTCACAAAATGAAATTCTAGTGGCTACAGGAATAGTTGATGCCATATTTCTAACTAAGTACTAAATAACAAATAATACTAAACTAATGCTAAACTAAGAAGATGGATTACTCACCAAGTGGGCCCCCTTGGATAAGTATCCTCTAAAACTAAAGAAACTTAGATGCTTGAACTCAAAACTTTATTTTATTCACTATGAATCATGCATACAAGAGAGTAATGTATCTGTATTACTGAAAACTCAAGAATGAGAGTACAATATCAAATTGTGCAACCCTGAAGAAGGAGCATCAAATCATTATTTATACTAATCAGCTAAACGTGGCAGACAACTCCACAACTGGGAAGATGCGATTTAGGGAAAACAGTGAAAGTGGAGTGATGGTGGTTACGCATGCATAGAATCTAGTCAAACATGCAGGTCTAAACATAGATCCAACACAACAGTAATGCCCATGCATGATCGATCATTAAAGTCCACTACAAGGTGGTTACGTTCAATTGCATGAAGAATCTTCTATCGTTTGCTGCCTTTGACTTGGTGCAATTTCTCAGCCAAACATTATGGTGCATGCCCAGCTAGCGGTGTCTTCCTCAACTTGGCGTATTAAATCTACATGGCAAGGTCAGTACACATAATAACTGCACATCTATAACCACTCTAAGTAACATTCATTAACCACATGCAAAATCAATATAGATAATCCACATATTATGCCAAATGTCATTAAAGCTTGCAGAGACAGGATAAAGTCTACTGTCAATAGTTTGAGGGCAATATTATGAAAATACCAACATTTAACATTAAATTCCATGACATCTACCAGCAAATAAACTATAGATTCTACCCAAAATTGGACCAAAAACTAGGCTCATCACTCCCCCCAACATAATGTTTTGGGTGTCCTCCAGTAGGGGAAGGGTTGTTCTTCTTCTTGGTCGAAGCTCTAAAGTTTGTAACTGATAGCTATCCAACATCAGTGGATGCAGTGCATGCATTAGGATCCTAATAGAATCCTTCCAATCTATCAAATCTGTTCCATCTTTTCCTTTCTGTAGCAATGCCAAGGTAGTAGAATCTAAAGTTTGGTACAGGCCACATGAGCATGGGTGGTTGGAAAGTTAGGGGAAGCCAAGACCGCCCCTAAGTTCTCCCAATTTGAATATACCTATCAATCCTCTTTAGTGTTGTAGCATAATTGTGGATAGAATGAGGCTCAACCTACTTCAACTCATTAGATAGACTATTATGTCTTTGTGATAGATATCTTCTCATGGTTTACTCCTCTGCTGCTATCTTTACTTCATACTCACTTTAAACTACCTCAATCCAAGGCATAATCCTATTGACATAACTAGGTCTAAGAAGCATTTTGTGCCATTCTCTATAAATATCCCTTGGGTTACTTGATTCAGCTCTAACAGGCAGAGGGATATCAGGCTCAAATTGTTTATAAGCTCCATGTTGTTGTCCCCAACTAATCTCATTTTGTACCCAAGAAATAAATGCTCTAAATTGAACATCCCCAAAATACAACAACAAATTCCAATCATGGTATTTTGTGACAACATAATTATACAAATAAAATTTATATAGAAAATTCTTCATTTCAGGGGAGGCAATTCTATAAGCATTGAAAAATTCCATAGGGGTGTCAATAGAAGGATTGAAACCTAAGGAAATCCTTGACAACTTAAAAGAGAGATACTTCTCTTTCAGGAGCAGAGCATAGACCCTTGGAAGGGTCCTACATTCCAAAATTTGTGGTGCTAAAGCTGCCATATCATCCACCCTCTACTTGAAGGTGGAAATTTCTACATTTTTATCCTCAATCTCTTCATCCTTCTTTTGAATTTCCTCCTTCAATTTTCAATTTTCATTTCTCCATTCTTCCTCTCTTCTTTATATTTCTCTCCATAAAATCAAAATTGATACATGTACTATAAAAACATGAGGATTATGAATGCCTATTAGTCTTTTTGTTGATGGTAGCTCCTCATATGGCACTATCTGCATGGAATCAAACTGTCCAGTTATCTCTGGTCGCAAGGGTGTTGTTTCTTCTTTCGCCTCTTGTTGCAGGGACTATTTTTCTTGTTCTTGTTCTTGTCGTGGCTGCAGGAACTCCTGCTCTAGTTCTGGATGTTGTTGCAGGACATCTTGCTATAGGACTTCTTGCTATAGGACTTCTTGCTCATGTTGTAGGAAGTCTTGACTTTCCTCAAACTCTTTTGCAATGTTAGCAAGATCATCCAATGTTATATTTGTTGCTTTCCTAAATATGTCTTCTTCTTCTTCAACATTCTCCTTCTCCATTGGAGCTTCAAGGTCCCCATGTGAGGTCTCACCAAGTTTAGGGCTTTCTTGTGGAGGTGTACCAATCACAGGCCTAGTTGGTCTTGATTTCCTGGGAGGTTTCTCATGCTTTCCTTTGGTTGTAGGATGAAAAGTTTCAGCCTTTCTCTTTTTAGAACTTGTCACCTTTCTTTCTACAGGCTATGTTTTGGCCTTTCCTTTTCTCGTTTCTACTTCTCTCTTTTGTGCCCTAGTTTTCATTAGGGTCTCAAGTGGAATGTCATCATCATAATTAGAGGAAGAACTTTCTTTCTCTGAGTGCTCTATTTCAGAAGAACTAATTTCTATGGTTTCTTCTGCTACAGGAAGATTCACACTAGAGCCAACACCAGAGGTTGAAGCACTAGGAATGGCTTCAATTGTGCTTATTCTCTTGCTAGACCTATGAGATTGAGGTAAAGCCCTAGGTTTCAAGTGCTCAGGTCTAATTTGATCAACATTTATAAATTCTTCCCAGGTTATTGCAAATACATCATGCAAAGACTTTTCAACTAGCAATTTAATTGGGAAATGGTGGGAAATAGAATTATCCCTACCTTTTTGGGTCTCGACCGCCATGATTGAGAGAAGATTGTACAACACATTGGGCACATTCATCATCCTTCCATGCCTCATGTGATTCAAAATCTTGAAGTGTACAGAATGAAAATTTGACTCGCAACCCTCACAGGTGATGTATTTGATAACATACATAGCTATCTGCTTCCATGGCTCGGGCAGAGACATTCTCTTTGAACCCTATTTATCTATGCTCAATGGGGGGTTGTTCGGCTCTGTAAACTCGGCCCTAGATGATCTAGTGTCTTTGGAGGCAGGGTAATTTTCACCATCAACTGGTAACTCTATGACCTTTGCAATCATTCCTTTGTTGCCACAACATCCAACTCCTTTACTATGGCTTTCCCTTCTAAAAATGTCTAGGAAAATTCAAAGGCAATGCTTTCATCAAAGCCATCTAGTTTCAAGAAGTAATTTTCCCATCCATAGTTTCTAAATTCAGCCAGGCATTGTGCATCCTACAAAAAAACATCATGCACTGTGGGTTAATTTTGAATTAACCCACCTCCCATTGTCTACAATAAAACAAATGCTCTGCAACTTCTTTGCTGCAATTCCCGTCTGAAAATCAAGCTCACTTTCCTACAGTACTTGCTAAATTTCCAGTGCCAATATCGACTGAATTTTATTTTCTTTGTTTCTTTTTTGCTTGCAACTCAAGATTACGACAGGGAAATAATGGCAAGAAAAGGAGCAATAAAAAAGGGGAATTATGATGGGAAGAAATGGCGATTGTAGTTATTGTCACTTCACACATGCAAGCCGTCCTCTTATTTGGATTTCAAATTTTTTGATGTGGCCTAGTATGAATTGACACATGGGCAATAAATTCACAAAATATTTGCATTTTTTTCTTTCCCCTCCCTCTAACCTAAATTTGGACATGTGTCCACACATGAAAGATGGGAGTGGTGATTTAACAGGGAATGATGACATTTATGTGAACTTCTATACTAACGTACAGTGGTTAAATGAACGCACTTAAAAGATGATTAAAGATAGCAATTAATGAACACATACCTTAATATGTGGAAGATTTGCTGCAAAGATCATGGAGAAAGTACCGCTCGCCTTGTGGGAATAAATTGAGCAATTAATGAAAATGAAGTGGAGTGAGGTGGAATGAAGTGATGGAAGAGAGAGAAAGGTGGTGATGGATGGGTGGATGGGCGGATGGATGAAGAAATGGACTTTCACATAAGTGAAATTCTTTATTATGAGAGAGTATGTACCTTAATTAGCCAGAAGGAGCGATGCTAGGTTCGCTTCCTTCGGCTGCAGGAAGCTCGGGTGTTGAATGCTAGGTGAATTGTTGCAAGAACTCTTCTTTAGAAGTTGGCTTGTGGTATAATCTGAAGTGATGACCATTGACAAGTAATTTAAACCTGACAGGGTCAATGGTAATAAGTTGAACAACTCCATTAGGAAAGACCTCAGCAACTTCATATGGTTCTAGCCACCTTGTTTGCAATTTTCTTGCATTGTCCTGGTATCTTGAGTTATAGAGCAAGGTCCAATCTCCTAGTTTGAATTTCTTGTCCTTGATAAATTTGTCATGCCACCTGATTCTCTGATTCTGCACCACTTCTATATGTTGTAGGGCTGCTCTACTTATCTCATCCAAAGCGTTCAGCTACATAATTCTTTCTCTTTGTGCCTTAGAAATGTCCATCCCCAAATCTATTGCAGTTTGTAGAGTTTTATATTCAAATTCAATTGGCATCATAGTTCTTTTTCCATACAACAACTCAAATGGGATGAAGCTTGTAGTTGTTTTCTAGGTTATCCTATAGGCCCAAACAACTTCTGGTAATCTATTTTCTGAATCCTTTCTATGAACAACTATTGTTTTAGTCAGAATGGCTTCAATCTCTCTGTTAGTCACCTCAACTTGGCTAGTAGCCTATGGATGATAAGGAGTAGACTTCCTATGCCTTATGTTGTACTCATTAACCAGTGCTACAACAAGAGTTGATGTGAATTGAGCTCTTTGATCAGTCACTATTTCTCTTGGGATTCCATATCTTGAGAAAATCTCCTCGTAAAGAAATTATGCAACCTTGTTATCCCTTGCATGCTTCATAGCCTTAACTTCTACCCATTTTGTCACATAATCAATGCATACCAATATATAAGACTTACCATTTGATGGAGGGTCAATTGATCCCACAAAATCCAATCCCCACTTGTCAAAGGGAGTGATTACTACCTGAGGGCACAATGGCATCTCATCAGACCTGGTTGGTCTTCCCATTCTTTGACATCTATCACATTTTCTGGTATAACTTCTTGCATCCTTGTGAAGTGTTGGCCAGTAATACCTTGTGTTCAAAACCTTCATTGTAGTCCTCTTGGCTGCAAAGTGTCCTCCACATGGTTCATTGTGGCATGCATGAAAAATGTCATATGTCTCATTTTCTCTCACACACCTCCTCATGACATGGTCACGTCCAGTATAAAACAAACATCTAGCAATCCAAGAGAAAGGAAAAGATTTTTTAATGAGTACCCTTTTCTCTTTTGGAGAGAAGTGAGAAGGAACTCTACTTGTGACCAAGTAATTGGCTATGTCAACATACTAGGGTGTTTGTACACTGAGGGAAAATAGATGCTCATCAGGAAAAGAGTCATCTATGGGCTGATTGTCTTCTGATGTAGTTAGCGTTGAAAGAAAATTTGCAGCAACATTGGCCTTCCCTAACTTATCCACAATGGTTATATCAAACTCTTACATCAACAATAACCATCTTTCCAATCTACCTATGATCAAAGGTTTATTCATGAGATATCTAATGGCTCATGATCAGTGTGTACAAAGATTTGGTAGCCTATTATGTAATGTCTAAATTTTTTCATTGCATAGATGACTGCCATCATTTCTTTTTCTGTCACTGTATAATTGAATTCATTTCCTTGTAAATTTTTGTTGACAAAGTAAATAGAATTTTCAATAGCTCCTTCTTTCTATCCTAAGACCGCTCCTATGGAATAATCTGATGCATCAGTGTGGATGTGGAAAGGAAGCTCCCAATTAGGCCCTTTGAGTACAGGAGCATGAGTCAAGGCTGCCTTCAAGTCAAAAAATGCCTTGTCACAAGCTTCAGTCCACTCAATCTTTGCAGGATCTACTTGAATTCCTTTGTGGGAGATGTAGTGGCCAAGAACTACACCCTCTTGCATCATCATGAATCACTTTTCACTATTTAAGGACAATTTTTGCTCTTCACATCTCTATAGGACCCTTCTGATATTTTTCAATGCTTTATTAAAATCAACACCATAAGTGGTGAAGTCATCCATATAAATCTCCATGAAATCATGAGAAATATCTGAAAAGATGCAAATGACTGCCCTCTGAAAAGTTGCAGGTGTATTGGATAAGCCAAATGGAAGCACATAATAGGCATAGGTCCCCCATGAACAGGTAAATGTAGTCTTCTCCTAGTCTTCTGGTGTAATTTGGATTTGGTTGTAGCCATTGAACCCATCTAAAAAAGAGTATTGCTTTCCTACAAGTGTGTCCAAAACTTGATCAATGAATGGTAAAGGAAAGTGATCCTTCTTGGTGGAAACATTAAGTTCCCTATAATCAACACAAACTCGCCATTTCCCTCCTTTCTTGGGCACAATCACCAATGGAGACACCCACTGAATATCTAAAATGGGGTAGATAAATCATGTATCTAGTAATTTTTGCAGTTCTCCTTTCACAATCTCTCTTAGTGCAGGTTTAATTCTTCTTTGTGGTTGTCTTACTGGGGTGCAATCATCTCTGATGTAAATTATGTGTGTACAAAGTTTAGGATCCAATCCCTTCATATCATGATAATCCCATGCAAATGCATGCTAATGGGTCCTTAATAGGTTTTCCAATAACAATTTTTGTTCTTCATTTAATTTACTATTAACATTCAAATATTTTCCTTCTGTCACCTGGACTTGTGTAGTTAACTCTATCATGGTTGCTTCATTAACACTTGGTACCTTTAGTTCATATGGCAGCAATGTATAAGACATATCTATTGCTGCAGGAATTATGTCTATAGGAACAATGGCTATAGGAAGAGTATCGGCAGGAAGAACGTCTGAAGGAATAGTGGCTACAGGAAGAGCAGGCAAAAGTGTCTTGATTGGAGTAGTAGAATGAGAAGATGATGCTTCCTCCACTTCATAATGGTTCTAAATGATGTTAGCCAATACTTCATCCTCATCTTGGAGCTACATGAAAGAGCTTCTACCTAGCATCTTAAGTTGTGCCACAAAGTTAACTTCCTCGGCCTCTTCACCAACATGTGGTCATACGGGATTATATTCACCATGAGATGACTGAGTAGATGGATAAAGAACAAAAATTTTAGTGTTCCTCCCATCTGAAATGGTCATTTCACTTGATTGACATCTAATGTATGCATCTACAGTTGCTAACCATGGCCTTCCAAGAATAATGGGATATCCGCCTAGTGTGGCTTTAGGAGAAAGAATCATAAAGTCTATTGGGTACTCCCAGGAGTCTAAAACTACCACAAGATCCTCCACTACACCATCAAGCTTAACAGTAGAGCTATCAACAAGCTAGAGGACAGTAGGAGTGGACCTCATACTTGTCATATTTAGTTGTTGCAGGATGTCTTTGGTCATTACATTTATTGTTTCTCCTAAATCAATCGGAACATTCTTTACTTGGATCCCATTTATTACAAATACTACCACATGACTGCCTGGGTCATTATACTTGGGAATAGTCACTTTTCCCAGCATGATGTTAGCTAGCTGAACCACCACATGAACTGTAGTTGGGTCTTTCTTTTTCCTACCTAGCTTCTTGAGGCAGGCTTCCTTGATTGCTTTGTCATAGATTGGAACATCCTTTATGGCCTAAAATAGAGGTATCTGGACACATATATGCTTCAACTGGTCCAAGATATCAAAGGTTGTATCCTCTTTTTCTTCCTTCTTTTTAGCAACTTCCAATCTCTGAGGAAATGGTCGCTCTTGTTCAGTTTGCTTGACTTGAACTGGTTCAGGATTTTTGGGTACACTAGGCTGAATGGGATCATTCAGAGGTTCCTCTTCCTCTTCCACAAGGAGTTCAATGATAATGGGTTTGGAAGGGGCTAGTAGAGTAGTACTTGAATGCAAGTGGATATCACTTACACTCACAACATATGCAGGAAATTGATTTGAATCAACAGAGTAGGCAAGTTGCTACTATGGTTTGTTACTTGGATTGGGTGCGGGCTGAGCTGGTAATTGAGTGGGTTTAGGTGCATTTGAGCTGATATCAGTAGGTGGAGGCATTATAGTAAGCTGCTAGGGTTGAGAAGGTGGCTGCATGTAACTGGTTGTTTGAGTAAGCCATTGCTTCCCTCCTCTCCATTGATTTATTTACTGCCAAATTCCTAGAGGTGGCTGCCAATTTCCTTGAAATTATTGCCAATTACCTTGAGGTTGTTGCCATTGGGGTGGAGAACTCTAATGACTAGGCCAAGCATTTGGAGGGTTACTCCAAGGATGTGGTGGATATCCTCTATAATTTGGTGGATATGGAGGCTACCATTGGTTACCAGAGGAATAGGAATTAAAATATGGCCCAACATAGGATAGTGGATCTGATGGCATACCTTGTCTTGGAGCCCAAGGCTTCCTTTGTGCAGCATAGTAGACTTGGTATTCTTCCATCTAGATTGTCTTGAACTCAAGTGGACTTGCTTACTTTCAAGGTTAGCTATGATCTTTCATCTATAGTCCTTCTTTTGTCTGCAGTAGGGGCAATACTTTGTCAACATTGCCTCTGCCTCCTCTTGCTTCTTCTTGTCCTAAAGTCTATCTAGCTAAGTAGCTAGGTTATTGATAATTTCTTGCTTGAAGTTTGCTATCAAATGAGTAATCTCCATTCTTGAGACTCCACTGGTAGTTGACTTACCCATGGAAGATTGGTAAGCTCTCCCTTTCTTTGAAGCTACCCTAGAGTAGTTCTAGCATATTTTCTTGATATCTTCCCAAGGGACTTGGGAAATATCTCCTCCCATGAGGTACAAGGCATCAGTGCAGCTATCATTGATTCCTCTTAAGAAAAGCAAATTTTGTGAGTCTTGATTAAGTGTATGGTGTGGATATTTTTCTAGGAAAAACAAAAACCTTGCAATGTAATCTTCCAGGCTCTCATCTTCCTTTTGCTACATCCTGAAAATGTCACCTCCTCTCATGTCACTTCCTCTACAATATTCCTTGTATTTCTCAAGAAATTTTTTCTTCATGTTTTCTCAAGTTTCCACAATATCTCTACCTAGGTTCATGAACCATCTTAATGCATCCTCTTTCAAAGTGGTAGGAAATAGCTTAAGCCTATGGGCATCAGTAGTATAATCATTACTCCTACAGAGTATGTCAAACTCAAATAGTAAGGTGTTTGGATCTTCTATGACAAGTCCATAAAACTTTGGGAGTGTTAAGGCAGGAATGTTCTTGATGTTGTCAACTTCATTCTGATGGGCAATGGGGAAAGGAAAAACTGGTTGGTTAGGTTTGTTCCTATTTGCATCACCCATGCTTGCTTGTTGTTGTTCCAAAACAAAGGGGTTCTCAAGCTGATTTTGATCTTCAGACGAGACTTTAGAACTAGTCATATTAGGATATGCATCAGCAAAGGGGTGTGGATCTTCTTCTTCTTCTAGTAGATTCTAATAGTCAACTAGCTAGAATAGATTAGGATTGTTAGGAAGGAATCTCCCATAAGCATCCCTTCTCCTTATTCTATGCATATGGTATCACTCACTATCAGTTAGCTCACACAAAGAATTGCTAAAGAATAAGGGGGTCATTACTTCCTAAATGAGGATATGTTACGAACAACTTCCAAAAAAACTACAGCAATGAAAACTACCAATGACTCCAAAAGACTCCCTAGCTTGACACCATCCCTGGCAACAGTGCCAAAAATTTTGGCCTCCTACAATGATCTCAATAACTAAGCCTTTACATAAATGATTCAGAGATTGGACATCTAACCTGAATAGCCATTTCGACCACCATGAAGGTGCATTTAACTTGTCAACCTAGGGACATGAACTTGAAATGGGTCAGCACAGTATGTGCACTAGGAACTCAAAGTAGCCATTCTATTCTATAGCCAAGGAACACACCATACTGAAAGTAAATTGCTTGAAAAGGAATGAAACAAATGTTGAACATCAATCAATGACTATGCTAAGCAGAAATGCATAACATGAATGAAAATATGAGCAATCGACATGACGCTATTCTACCTGCTTTGGCTGTAGGAACATTCACAAAATGGAATTCTAGTGGCTACATGAACAATTGATGCCATATTTCTAAGTACTAAACAACAAATAATACTAAACTAATGCTAAACTAAGAAGACAGATTACTAAGCAAGTGGGCCCCCTTGGATAAGTATCCTCTAAAACTAAAGAAACTCAGATGCTCGAAATCAGAACTTTATTTTATTCATTGTGAATCATGCATACAAGAGAGTAATGTATCTATATTACTGAAAACTTGAGAATGAGAGTACAATATCAAATTGTGCAACCCTAAAGAAGGAGCATCAAATC
Source organism: Sequoia sempervirens (assembly GCA_007258455.2). Taxonomy (NCBI): domain Eukaryota; kingdom Viridiplantae; phylum Streptophyta; class Pinopsida; order Cupressales; family Cupressaceae; genus Sequoia; species Sequoia sempervirens. Next base: position 15,262 of record VDFB02186322.1, read on the forward strand.
ATTATTTATACTAATCAGCTAAACGTGGCAGTCAACTCCACGACTAGGAGGACGCCATTTAGGGAAAACAAGGAAAGTGGAGCGAAGGAAGTTACGCATGCATAGAATCTGGTCAAACATGTAGGTCAAAATGCAAATCCATCACAACAGTAATACCCATGTATGCTCGATCATTAAAGTCCACTACAAGGCGGTTACGTTCAGTTGCATGAAGAATCTTCTGTCGTCAATTGCCTTTGACTTGGAGTGATTCCTCAGCTAGACGTTATGGTGCATGCCTAGCAGATAGTGTCTTCCTCAACTTGGTGTATTAAATCTGCATGGAAAGGTCAGTACGCATAATAATTGCACATCTATAACCACTCTAAGGAACATTCATTAACCACATGCAAAATCAATATAGATAATCCACATATTATGCCAAATGTCATTAATGCTTGCAGAGATAGGATTAAGTCTACTGTTAATAGTTTGAGGGAAATATTATGAAAATACCAACATTTAACATTAAATTCCATGACATCTACTAGCAAATAAACTATAGATTATACCCAAAATTGGACCAAAAACTAGGATCATCAGAAGGGATAGTCTACTATAAAGAGGAACAACCAAACCATAAGAACCACAAACCTAAAGTTGGATGAGGAATGAAGGAAAGATAATCATAAATGATTGAGCAAAGACCTCATGACACAAGCTAAAGAGAATATTGTAGTGCAAAAAAATAGAGGAGGTAAGCTCACACTCATCCAGAGAGCAGTCAACTGTGTAAACATTATAGCTAAGGGATTGTCTCTACAAGTTGCAAAGATTTTACGCCTGTAGGTGACCTTGTGCAATTCAATGGAGGCAAAGGGAAAGGGAAGTTTTGTAGGATGATGGACATTTATCATTGAATGATTATAAGTCTGAGATGCTGAAAGAATAGCCACTTCAAACGATCACAACTAGATCAAATCAAAAGTGATAGTTGACACTCGAATACAATGCTTGGTAGTCATGTTCAACCCTACAGAAGATAAAAATGTGACAAGATCAATATAAATGAGTAGATGATAGAGGACTCCGTAAAGATATAAATGTGAATATATATCATATGATAGCAGAAGTTAAAACCAAGTTTCAATAAAAATTCAGAATGGGAGGGCTTGAAAAGAGAAAATATAGGATTTATGCCAGGCTAGCTCAATATTTTATGAGATCCCCTACACAAAAGAGTTACATAGTGAACCTATTTATGCATCAAGTACAAAAAATTCCCTTAAAAAAACCTAAGATATTTGGCAAAGGAAACTTCTACAATTAAATCAAAGATATAGTACTCAGTGATAGACTACGTTTCTTTGTTGAAAAATGTGATCGTATTCAGGGTTTTCAATTTCTTGTTGATAACTCTGACGGTTTTCCAAGTGTTCTAGCAGAGGCATTAACCTTTTATTAATGCAAAAAGAATGGAGATCACCAATGTAAGTTCCTATCTTGCAACTATTGGAAACAATTGTCACCGACACTCAAATACAGTTTCATCTGATGCTTCTTTAGCATGCGCCAGTCACCAAGTAATGTTATTCAAAATACCATACCAAAGAATATTTTAAGGAAAACTGATAGTCTTAATGAAAAGGTGGATCACCACATACAATAGTAGTTGTCAAAGTTCCATGACTTGAGGTAAATGAAAGGAATGATAGCAAAGAGGTGCAAATCTAGAGATACACTGCAAAATAAGGACACAAGGAATCATTGAGATCATTTAAAAAAAAAAAAAAGTAATAAAGGCCACAACTATGAAAGCAACGTCAAAGTTGAGGATTTGAGAATAATCGACTCTCTAGGTTTTTTGGGGAGAACAATCACAGAAGGATCAAGAAGCACATAAATAGAGGGTTTTTATCATTTCTTTCATAGATATGAATAAGATCTCAACTTTTTCATTCAAAGGAACAACTTACTAGGATGTTGTCCTAGCTCCACCATTGCAAAGAATACCCAAAAGCTTCAAACTCCATGGTGGTGGGGCAATAGGGAAACATAGGAAAATGGAAATGAATGAAAAAGTGAGCTTGCAAGTAGGGTTAAGAATCTCTTGTGAGATTCTCAGGAAAACCCTAATTTTGGTCCACCAAAGTGATTTATTTTCAAATTTTTTTCATAAGTTGTGTAATGACTAATATTAGGGTTGTGGTCAAAACATTTGCTTCATGGAGATTTACATACATTCCAGTATTTTCACCTTTTAATACCTTTCATCAAATCATAGCACCTAGCAGCAGAATGTTCTCTTTTTGCATACAAAATAATTGTATTAATCTATTTTAACACTTATTAAAGGTAATAGTCAATTAATTACCTTAGTATTTGTTAAAATAATTTTCATATTAGTTTGTTTTAACACATATTAAGGTAAGTAACTATTTGTATTACCTTTAGTATTTGTTAAAATAGATTAATAGATGCCCTCTAAATATGCAAAAAGGGGAGTTGAGTCAAAATCAGTTGAACTGGGGTGTCAAGCATGCATTTGGAGTTCTATCTTTGACTTCAAGTCAAGCTGAGGTCTTTTTGGAGTTCTCTTTTATCAACCAGTTAGAGAGGGGGAGTTTGGAGCTAAATTAGCTCAAATTGGAGCAATTATGAGTCCTCTTTTTGGGGCTTTTCTGTTTTGCTCATGAGATGGATATTTTGGAGTGCAGTTGACTACAATTGACTTATTCTTCTCACTTTGGAATTAATTTTGTATTATAGGAGGGAAAAAACTTATGTTTTCCTCAATTCTTGTGTTTTGTCCTCTTGCATATTGCAGATAGACTTAGAGTTTTGTAGCTTAGCATTTTTTCTATAGTTTTGATACAACAAAATATTTATTTCAGCTTATTTTTTTTAGTTATTGTAGAGATTCCTTTTGTTATTCGATAAAATCAAGTGTTTACCTTCTCTATTTAAGGTGTTGTGCTTCTTATGAATGATCTTGATACAAATTTGATGTGTTTAAAGTATAAAAAACCTTTAAATTTCTATCTCATTCATAGTTTCATGTATACAAAAGAGGTTAATCATCATAGGTCATAGGTTGTGCTATTGATTTATCTTATCTTCCAAGTTGTGAAAACGTTGTTTTCCTTCAAAGAAGATAGATTTCTCAAACCTTTTTATGAAGTATTCATGTGATTAAATTTCCCAAATTGAGTTGTGTGACCAAATCTTTTGAGAAGTAGTTTTGAATCAAGTTGCGAGTTATTTACATTTTGGTGCATCACCTCCTAGAATTAGCTTTTCCCTTTCATCAGTTATTCTTCTTCCTTTTTCCCAAAAAATGCATTAGTTTCTAAGAGATCTAAAGGGGAACTAGCCCATAATCTAGAGATTCATCTTCATCATGAGCAACCCATAGGCTTGAAGATGTTTCCATGTTTCAGGATTGCTGAGCCTCCAAGCCTAGCATCTAGGCATAAGCCATCATGACAACAGTTTTTGGCATGGCTGATGGGACTATGAATTGATTTTTAGTCCACATCAAGATCCTTGTTGCTGCTATTTTTGGTATGAATAGCATCATTTCTACCCTTTTGAGGTGAAAAAATCATATCTGGTGACTCCATTCTCTGATTTTTATGCAAATCGAGTACCAAACAGCTCATGAGAAGGATACAAACAAGGAGAAGGTCATATCCTTTTGAGTATTTACATTTATCACCACCAAGAAGAAGAGGGAGGACAACAAGGAGTATACCTAGCCCAACTAGATCACGTTCTACACCTCAAAACTATCGGCCTGCAAGTCCTATTCCAGCAATCCTAGTACCAAATTTACAATTATCGGTAACTCAAATGGCGAGAGCTTTTGCATTTGTTCCATTTAATGGGGGAGGCCCATTGAATTTGGCCTAGCATAATGATATTCTAGTAGTTGCACTCAAAATTTTACCCATTTTCATGGGTGAAGATCAGACTACACCCATAGAGCACATTAGAGATGTGGCTTCACTATGTGGGGTCCATCACATTACTAAAAATAATGTTGCAATCAAGCTCCTAGTTGCTTCATTGAAGGGTAAGTCTCTTCAATGGTTTAGGGGTCTAGCTGTGAACTCCATTTAAACATGGGATGATTTAGTAGATGCCTTGAATAGGAAATTTTAAGATAGATCTGATCATTTGTCTGTGGTTGAATAGTTAACCACCATCAAGAGAGCTCCTCAAGAGCAAAGGTCAGATCTCAATTTTTGTTTCAAGAAGACTTGGAATAGACTTCCAGTCTTTGTGAGGCCTATGACTAATCATTCCTTTTTCTATTATCTCAAGGCCCTCAATAGTGACATTGTAGTAATGATTCAATCAATGGGTGGTGTTTCATTACCTAAAGCATTTGATATTTCCATTAGAGTTGAGAATAGTCTTATTCAAGCTGGAAAAATTGCACCTAGGCCTCCAATGCCTATATTTCTTGATATTCAGCCTCTGATGCCTATCCAAATGCCTCTTATTTCTGCATTACCTATTGTTCCATCCTTAGACCATCAAGCACCTGCTCAAAATAGTGTTCCTCCAATTCAATCTCAAGAGTTGCAAGAGATCAAGGGGTTATTGCAGACCTTTGGAAATAAATTGGTGAACATAGAAAAGAAACAAGGTTAGGGTTTTAGGCCAAATCAAAACTTATATCAACCTAATAGACCTTCCTATCAAGTTGATTCTCAAATACAAAGAACACCTTATAATCCTATAACCTTTTAGCCATATAATCCCAATATTCCTAGTGCTTCAAGGGAGTTAGTTCTTGTCCAGAAAAACTTGGTACAAGATTTTGATTCATGTTTTCCATGCAATCAGCCACACAATCAGTCTACTTGTCTCAATGGGATGTTGAAGCAGGCCTTGATGGTGTAGAATAGTGATATTGTCCAACAAGGTTTTGAACAACAAAATCTTAAACAACAAGGTTCCTATCCAAATCAAGGTCAAAATTATGTCACCTTAATGAACTAGCAACGTGATGAGTTATGTGGGGTGAATTATCCTCAAGGACAAGGTTGAAATCAATCTTACAACTCTATAGAAGCGAACAAAAAATAAAAGAAGAGAGTTGTAGATATAGGACAACAACCTAATATTACTCCAAGTCAAGCCTCCACGAGCCAACAAGGAAATGTAGGACAAGTTCCTACTCAGCCTATCCAAATCTTGTCTAGAAAACAACCTATTGTGAACAAAGATCAACCTAAGACTCAAGCTCCATCTGTGCAAACTCAACCTAGAGGTACTGTTGCTCCTAAAGTGCAACAGAGAGTTAGCTCCATTCCATTCAACATTTTGGAGCATATGAAGAAGTCTAGCATTAGTGTTTCGATGTGGGATTCCTTGGCTCTTTCGGGACAAAAGGATTCGTTACAAAATACATTGACTAACTTATCTTTATCTCATGAACTAACATTAGACCAGCCAAAGGTTGCACTTTTGGGTGATCAACCAAAGGTAGAATCAACAAATACACCTAAATCAAAAGTTGAACAACAAACTCAAGAGGTTAAACCACCTCCTTTTTATGTAACTTTGATTGTAGGAAAGCATCTTTTGCATAATTGTATGATTAATTCAGGTGCTAGCAATTTAGTGATGCCTAAGAAGATTGTTGACAAATTGGGTTTGACCTATGAGCCACAATCAAAAGATATAGTTCAGTTTGATGGGATAGCCATCAAAAAATTGGGTGTAATTAAGAATCTAGATCTAACTTTGCATGAATATCCTAATTTTGCTATTCCACAAGATATCTATGTGATAAATTTGCCACCCTATTTTCCTTGTGTCTTTCCAAAGATTTCACAACTAAAATGGGAGGCTACCTTTCATCTGATTGGTCACATCCCTTCTTCAGAACAAGGTATGGCACTAAGGTTACCATTACATCTGAGTTATTGGCTAAAGATCACATAGAACCTTTTTTGCCTAGAGCTACTAATGCAAATCTTGCTTATCATGAGCAAGGTAAAGAAGATCAACAAGCTGTTCAAGAGCCTAACTTTGGTTGAAAGTATTCCTAATCTAGTTTTAGATCAATGGGTAGCTGATAACCATGAGGAAGGCTCATACAAGCATATGGAACAAACAGATCTGGGTATTTACATGATCCAGGAGCATGGAATTTTTGTCCCGAACCTGGTTAAGGATGAAAAATAACATAAAATACAATAGTATAACGAATAATGGAGTTTATACTTTCATGGTTGAAGAACCAAGGTAGGTGCGGGTGGAGGTGCTATGCTAGTTTCTCCAAGAGGTGAGAGGTATTATTTATCCTTTCATTTTTCTTTCAGTTGTTCTAATAACACTGTTGACTATGAGGCACTTGTTCATAGTTTAGAATGGGCTAGAAAGAAAAATGTAAAGTGCCTTCAGGTGTTTGGGGATAGCGAATTAGTGGTCAATCAAGTAAGGAATATCAATGCTACTAAAAATGACTTGTTGAAGTTGTATAGGCATAGAGTTTGGGACGTGATTGACGAGTTTGATGCATTTAATCTATTGTCCATACCAAGGAATCATAATAAACAAGTTGATAAACTAGTTGTCATGGGAGTTGAGTTTGATATTCCAATTGAGTCGAAGAATTTTTTGCCCAACACTATTTCAAAGTTGTTGTTAGGCCTGATGTTCCAAATAATAATATTTATTTGTAGGTATTTGATAGTGATGAGAAGATTATTAGCTTCTTGATTGAAGAAGCTAAGTTTTTTAGTTTCTAATTAGCATAAATTGGCTAAATAATATGAAGATCGGATTCTTCAGCTAAAGTCAAACAAGTTTCCAAAGGGATTGGTAACACTTGAGTCGATTTTCAACTTAGATGATCAGGTGAGAAAAGAAAAGGAAAGTTTTTTTATCAAAAAAGAGCATTATGAGCCTATTGAGATCTTCAAGGATAAGATCCTGAAACTTGGCAAGGTATGTACTATAGAGGAGAGACATGCTTTCATTTTACTTTGTCAAGAGTTTTCTGATGCGTTTGCCTAGGAGTATCATGACTTGAAAGGATTCAATCTAGAGTTGGCACAACACACCATAGAGCTAGAAGCAAATGTGAAGCCGGTAAGACAAAGGTAGATTCCTTTGAATCCTAAACTTGAGCACCTCATGAGATCTGAACTGAGTAAGTTGATTGAGAGTAAGTTTATTTTTTTGATTAAGCATACATCATGGGTGTCCAATCTTATTTTTTTAAGGAAGAAGAATGTTGAAATCAAGGTTGTGTGTTGACTTTAGAGACCTTAATAGAGCTTCTCTAAAGGATCACTATCCACTTCCCTCTATGGAACAAATTTTACAGATTGTAGCTAGATCTGACAGGTTTTCTTTGTTAGATGGCTTTTCAGGGTACAACCAGATATTGGTAAAAGGGGAAGATCAATATAAGACATACTTCACAATAAAATGGGGAACCATGGCTTACAGGAAGATGCTTTTTGGATTTTCCAATGCAGGGGCTACCTTCCAAAGAGCCATGGATATGGATTTTCATGGTTTGCTGAATAAATTTGTAATGGTTTACTTAGATGATATTACTATTTTCTTTGAGAATACAAGTGACCATTTAGTTCATTTGAAGCAGATCTTCAAGAGGTGTAGAGAATATGGAGTTTCACTAAATCTCAAGAAAAGTATCTTTGTTGTCCATGAAGGTAAATTATTTGGACATGTAGTATCTAAAAATGGAATTTCCATAGATCCAAAAAGGATAATTGTTATTCTTGCTTTACCTTTACCTACTCACAAGAAAGGTTGGCAAAGCTTTCTTGGTAGAATAAACTTTGTAACGAGGTTCATTCCAAATATTGCTTATCTTTTGCAACCTCTAACCTCTATGTTGAGAAAGAATGTCACTTCAGTTGGACCAAAGAAGGAAAGAATTTTTTTGATGAAATAAAAAATGCCATAGTTGCTGCTCCAATGCTCATTAATCCTAATTTTGACAAGGATTTTATCCTTTATGCTTTTGGGAGTGTGGATACTATTTTAGCTATGTTGTGTCAACAAAATGAACAAGGTTTGGAGTATCCCATTGCATTTTTCAGCCAAGTGCTTTAGGATTACGAAGTAAGATATTCTATTGTTGAGAAACATGTACTTGCAGTGGTTAGAAGTCATAAGAAATTTAGACATGTGCTTTCTAACAACAAGATTCGATTGCTAGTTGCTCATCCTACAGTGAAAGATTTCTTATTGAGCAAAGACATTAATGACATAAGAGCTGGCTGGATTACCAAGGTAATGGAATATGATGTTCAAATTAAGGTTACCAAGCTTGTAAGAGGTAAGGGTTTATGTGAACAACTGGCTAGGAATGAAAAGGACAATGAAGAAGTTGAAGATAAAGTTGTCCTAACACTTAGCAATGAAGAACAAATTGATGTTCTAGCTCCTTCCTCCAATTAAGTGCAAGATATGAAGCATTTTCTTGAAACTGGTGAGTTTCCTCAAGGATTGGATAGCTCAAAAAGAAGTTATTTCAGACTCCAAGTGATTCCTTATCCTATCATTGATGGAATTTTATATAGGAAGGATTTTCATGGAGTATTGTTAAGGTGCATTGATTCAAGTCAAGTTGATAGAATTCTTGAATAATTTCATGATGGGTCTTCTAGTGGCCATTTTGCACCAAGAACTGTAGCTTTAAAAATCATGAGAGTTGGTTACTTTTGGCATGGCATGTTTAAAGATTCTCATGCTTGGGTTAGGAAATGTACCAAATGCTCATTATTTGCAAGAAAACAAATGCTTGCATCCTTTCCTTTACATCCAATTTAGGTATAATATCCCGTTCTTAAGTGGGGACTTGACTTTATTAGCCCAATTAACCCACCCTCTAGTGCAGGTCACAAATGGATATTGACTACAACTAATTATTTTACTAAGTGGATAGAGGGCGTGACACTAAAAGAGGAAAATGAAATTGTTGTTCTAAACTTCTATCAAGATTTGGCTACAAGGTTTGGTATTCCAAATTCTATAATCTTTGATAATGCTTTGTATTTTGTTGGTTTAAAAGTTTCTGATTGGGCTGTTAAGAGTAGCATTTATCTCAATACATCATCTAACTATTACCCACATGGTAATGGAAAAGATGAATCAACCAATAAGAACTTGATTAGGATCATCAAGAATATTATTGAAGATAATCAAAGAGCTTGGCATTACAAGCTCAAATCAGCCTTATAGGCTGATAGGATTACACACAAAAGATCAACAGGTAATTCCCCATATGTTTTAACTTTTGGTAAGGAAGCAAGATTTACAATTTCAATTGAATTACCTACTTTAAGTTTGATTAATGAGTTGGACATGTTAGAGGAGTAGCCTATGGAAATTAGGCTTGCACAATTGATTGAACTTGAAGAGGTAAGGAAAGAAGCATTGGGAAACTTAGAGATTCACCATGCACAAATGAAAAGAACCTTTGACAAGAGGGTTGTCCCAAGAGTGTTCAAGGAGGGTGATCTTGTTTTCAAGTGGGGTGAGCTTAAAAGTAAACTTGGTAAGCATACCAAGTTTGATGCCATGTGGGATGGCCCTTATGTGATTATTGAATGCAAGCAACATAATACTTTTTAGCTTTCAAAGCTAGATGGAGAGGTGTTAACTATCCCAGTCAATGGGATTCACCTCAAACATTGTTTCTGAAGAGAAAAGTTTGCAAATGTACTATAGTAGAGTAGAGTTTTCAGTTAATAAGTGTTGATTGCACATCTATTTCAGTTGAGTTTTCATTTTCCAGGAAGTGTTGTTGCACAATTTGTTGGCCATGTTCAGAGCCATTGTAGTTTGCTTTCAAGTTTTGTTTTTCTACTGTTCAAATTCTAACAACTAAGTTACAAGGGATTTTCTAAGTTGCAAAGGACATGAATTGACTCTTATACCCAATGGATAGGTTTATGCTACTGGTCTAAGATGCTTAGCAGGTAAGCATATAGCAGAGGTCACCAAAAATGTTACCTAATTGTGCTTGTCAGCCCAATCAGGTTAGGTTGGGACAACATTGATTTTTTCTACTTGAAAAAGGAGAAAGGTACACAAAATATTCTGGTAAAGTTACTCATGATCATACAAATAGTGCCATGAAATGAATTTTCAGTTTTCATTATGCAATTACTTTATAGAAAGGATGAATAGTACACAAATTTTTGCATAAAGTAGTTGTTTAAATTTATTACAAGAAGTATGTTTATAGGTTTCTCACACAACCTGTGGGAATAACTGAATAGGATGCAATAAAAGATAAATTATACATCTGAAAGAAAAGAACACATGTAAGAGAAAAGGGATTTGTCATTGCCTAAATGACGAGCCCCATTATTGATCAACTGCATCTTCAACTCCTTTGTTGATAGCTCCAGAGATGTCTACAAGGGACAAAGAAGTGATGTTAGAGCTTAGTATTCCATCTCTCTTATATGTCAAACCAATAGATATACATCATGTCTGTTATTAAACATCAAATTAGAGATTCAAAGGTGCCTCAAGATCAGAACACGTTTATCAAGAAGATCCAAGAAAAGTAAAGATCATCTAATCATCATGAGAAGCTTTGGGATTCTTAGTTTTATTGACTTATTTGTTGATTGTGCAAGCACAAGTATAATCTTATCATACAAATTAGTAGAGAAGTCATAGCATGGGAGCCTTATGAAGACAATCTTGAATGTATACAAAAGAAAGGACAGTCCTGGCCTCATTACAGTTCAATATTTTAAGGTAGTCCTCTAGAATCAAGAAGCAAGGAAATATTGTGTTTGTAGTCATTAGAGAAGATCAAGCAAAGCAAGGAATACCTACTAACAATAGACAATGAACTAGTGCATACTTAGTGCAAGAACAACTTAAGTGAATATCAATGCCATAATAATCTACAATTTTCAAGTGCTATCAATAGTTATAAAAGACAGTGTTTGAGTTGGAATGTAGAGGTAGACCTTAAGAGGCTTCATGGACAACCATACAAGGTGCAAATGACCATCATGTGGGATTCTTTAGCACTATCCATAATCAAAGGTGCAAATTCAAGTAATATCAAATATTAACAAAGATGATAATAGTCTAGTGCATTGAACAATAGCCTTTTTAATAGTCAACATAAAGCATATCAGTGGTAGCATTGAAGGGGCATTCTTATCAAATAAAATAAGGTCAAAGACATAGCTAAAAGGGAAGCAGTTATAGAATGAAGGATAGTATGTAATGAAATTGTCATAGTTCTTACACAAGTAAGCCTAAGAGCACACATGAATGAATGCAAGCACAATAGAGGCAATGTTATACCTCGTTAGAGAAGAATATGAGAGGACAGTGATCATAGTCATAGCCTTCAATGGAGGACAGACATTAAGCATGTAAATGAAGGGACAGTCTACTGTAAAGAGGAACAATCAAACCTTAAGGAGCAACAACATAAAGTTGGATGAGGAATGAAGGAAAGACAGTCATAAATGACTGAGCAAAGACCTCATGACACAAGGTGAAGAGAATATAGTACCAAAAAAAAATAGAGGCGATAAGCTCACACATCCAGAGAGCAGTCAACTATGCAAACATTCTAACTAAGGTATTGTCTCTAGAAGTTTCAAATATTTTACACTTGTAGGTGACCCTGTGCAATTCAATGGATGCAAAGTACAGGGGAAATTTTTGAAGGATGATGGACATTTATCATTGAATGATTATAAGTCTAAGATGTTCAAAGAACAGTCACTTCAAAGGATCACAACTAGAGAAAATAAAAAGTGACAGTTGACACTCAAATAAAATGCTTGATAGTCATGTTCAACCTTGTAGAAGATAGCAGTGTGACAAGATCAATATAAATGAGAAGACAATAGAGGACCCCATAAATATATAAATATGAATATATATCATATGATAGCAGAAGTTAAAACCAAGTTTCAATAAAAATTTAGAATGGGAGGGCTTGAAAGGAGAAAATATAGGATTTATGCCAAGCTAGCTCAAGAGTTTATGAGATACCCTACATAAAAGAGTTACATAGTGAACCTATTTATGCATCAAGTATAGACAATTACCTACAAGAAAACATAAGATATTTGGCAAAGGAAACTTCTACAATTAAATCAAAGATACAGTACTCAGTGATAGACTACATTTCTTTGCTGAAAAATGTGATCATATTTAGGGTTTTCAATTTCTTGTTGATAACTCTAATGGTTTTGCAAGTGTTGCAACAAAGGCATTGATCTCTTTATTGATGTAGAAAGAATGGAGATCACCAGTGTAAGTTCCTATCTTGCAACTATTGGAAACAATTATCACTGATGCTCAAATGTAGTTTCATATGATGCTTCTTTAGCATGCGCCAGTCACCAGGTAATGTTATTCAAAATACCATACCAAAGAATATTTTAAGGACAGCTGATAGTCTTAATTAAAAGGTGGATCACCACATACAATAGTAGTTGTAAAAGTTCCACAACTTGAAGTAATTGAAAGGAATGATGGCAAAGAGGCACAAATTTGGAGATACACGACAAGATAAGGACACAAGGAATCATTGAGATCATAAAAAAAAATAAAAGAGAGTAATAAAAGTCATGGCTATGAAAGCAACATCAAAGTTGAGAGTTTGAGAATAATCAAATCTCTAGGGTTTTTGGGGAGAACAATCACAAAAGGACCAAGAAGCACATAAATAAATGGGTTTTATCATTTCTTTCATAGATATGAATAAGATCTCAACTTTTTCATTCAAAGGAACAACTTACCAGCATGTTGTCCTAGCTCCACCATTGCCAAGAATACCCAAAAGCTTCAAACTCCACGGTGGTGGTGCAATAGGGAAAATTAGGAAAATGGAAATGAATGAAAAAGTGAGTCTGCGAGTAGGGTTAAGAATCTCTTTTGAGTTTCTCAGGAAAACCCTAATTTTGGTCGACCAAAGTGATTTATTTTCAATTTTATTTCATAAGTTGTGTAATGACTAATATTAGGGTCGTGGTCAAAACATTTTCTTCATGGAGATTTATGTACATGCTAGTATTTTCACCTTTTAAGACCTTTCATCAAATCCTGACACCTAGCAGCAAGGTGTTCTCTTTTTGCATACTTACAAAATAATTGTATTAATCTATTTTAACACTTATTAAAGGTAATAGTCAATTAATTAGCTTAGTATTTGTTAAAATAATTTTCATATTATTTTGTTTTAACACATATTAAGGTAAGTAACTATTTGTGTTACCTTTAATATTTGTTAAAATAGACTAATAGATTCCCTCTAAATATGCAAAATGGGGTGTTGAGTCAGAATCAGTTGAACTAGGGTATCAAGCATGCATTTGGAGTTCTATCTTTGACTTCAAGTCAAACATAGGTCTTTTTGGAGTTCTCTTTTATCAACTAGTTTGAGAGGAGGAGTTTGGAGCTAAATTAGCTCAAATTGGAGCAATTATGAGTCCTCTTTTTGGGGCTTTTCTATTTTTCTCGTGAGATGGATATTTTGGAGTATAATTGACTATAGTTGATTTCTTCTCACTTTGGAATTGATTTTGTATTATAGGAGGGAAAAAAATTATGTTTTCCTTATTTATTGATTTTTGTCCTCTCTTGCATATTGCAAAGAGACTTAGAGTTTTCTAGCTCAACATTTTTATTATAGTTTTGATACAACATCATATTTATTTCAATTTATTTTTTCCAGTTATTATAGAGACTCCTTATGTTATTCAATAAAATCAAGTGTTTACCTTCTCTATTTCAGGTATTGTGTTTCTTACAGGGATAACTTTAAGAAACCTCCCCCTCGATGAAGGTGTAAAATTCTAGAAAATCTTGTATACTTCCCGATAAAAATATTAATTTTAGTGGCGAATTTTTTCTTTTTGGGGAAAAAAAATCTCAATTGGCGAATCTTTTCTAATCGCTAGAGTTTGTAGAAAATCTTGGTGAATTGTAATTTTTTTTTAAACCGATAAAATATTTTCATTGGTGATTAAAATCTATTTTCAAACCTAGAAAATATTTCCATTAGCGAATTAAACATGTTTTCAAAACAAAAATAAAATAAAATAAAAATAAAAATTGTTGGAGATTAAAACTTTTTTTCAAACCAAAAAAAAAATTCATTGGCGAATTAAACCTATTTTCCATGAATAAGAAAAAACATTGGAAAATTAAACATAATATCAAACTAATAAAAAAAAATCAGTGGCGAGATGTCAGTGCAAATCAATATAACCACGAATGTTCAATGTATTTCCGATGGATGGTTGTAGTTGCATTCTAGAAGTAAATCTTTGAAGCACTAGACTTGTGAATTGAAAATTCTGAAATAACATTAGAACCATTAGATGTGAACATGTGGCAAGATCAAGGCTCATCGCTCATCATGGTAATGAACATGATGGGTTGATGGATTTTGGTGATGAGCGATACAAGAACTTAAGTGGCAAAAATATGCACGTGCATAAAGTTTGTTTTAAAAGAGGGACCACCTAGGAAGAATGTAGGATTGGGGCTTAAAAACTTAAGAATGTTTTACACAAAGGATGTAAAGGCCAAATAAGGCTGAATTATCAACCTTATAAAATAATTTATAATACAATCCCTAGACCAAAGTAATGAAGGAAATATGTACGAAGGATATTCCATATCTATAGCTAGATGTCAGCGTAAATCAATATATACATGACCATTCGATGAATTTTCGATGGACAACTGTAGTTGCATTCTGAAAGTAAATCTCTAAAGCACTAGACTTGTGAATTGAAACCTTCAGAATAACACTAGAACCATTAGATGCAGACATGTGGTGAGATCAAGGATCATCGCTCATCGCTCATTCTCTCTTTTCAATGCCTCAACATACTACATTTCATTTAATTGAAATTCTCAATATTTTTGAAGAAAGTGTGGTAACCATACTGTGGGCGGCAATTAATGCCATATGAACATTCAAAGCGATTGATTGGATAGCTCATAGCTTTAATGAAACAAGATATGTAATGATTTCATATCATTTGAGACTTGTGTGGCATTGGTGATTTTGACAGCTTTTCAGCTTGAGGTATAGTTTGTATGTAGCCAAACATCAATCAAATTAAACATTTTAATTGTACATGTAAGGCTTAAGTTACACGAATCAATTAAGTTAGTTTTTTGGTTTATGTGAATCAGGTTGGTAGCGGCACTAGTGGCTCGTAAATAGGGATACTGATAGTGGATAATGTCATAAGGGTTTTCATTTCTTAGGGTTAATAAGGATTCATGAAGAAGATGATGTGGTATTATTGGGGATACTCTAAATTCTCCTACCTCTAGTTATGTAGCTACAGAGTAAAAGACCAATTTCCTTCAAGTTTAGAATGGGTGGAATTAGAAAGAAGTTGATCTAGTTCACCTGACTTCTGAGGCAAGTTTTGAGCCAGGATGAGGAGCTCTGATGGAGATAAGTGCTATCCCAGTGCACTGAGGCTACGTACAAAAGATGGGAGCAATTTTACTACCCCTCATCTTCTGCATGACTCTAGTTCTAAAAGGGTATAAGTACATTTTGTATCTTCATAGCTCCCTTTTCCCCAGCATGGTTAGCTAGGAGAATCCCTTGCATTTATTTTGATAGCCACATTTTTATTATGTTGTCACCAACAGAAGCTTGGAATCATGCATTTATTTTAGTCACATTTGTATAACATTGTCACCAGTAGAAGCTTGGAAATTGGAATCAATTTGTGATCCATTGTCATGAGCAACAACTTGGAATAAATTATGTCTATGTAAAGTGACATATGTTATTTATACAAAACAGGAGCTTTCCTACTCTACAACTACTCATCTTTAAAAACATATGTAATAATGTGACATTGTAATTCAGTTGTAATAAAATAAATGGTTGTTTTGTGTTATTCTCTGTTATTCATTTACAGTAAAGAGTTATTTTCTGAGTTCAGTGTTTATGAATCTATTCAAATCAATTTTTTTTCCTTTAAGAAATTAAGTATTATCTATTTATGAAATAATTGCATGCAAATTTAAAAGTAAAGAATAAAGCAATACAAACGAAAAAAGAAAATTGTCATCAAATTGACAAAAAACATTATAAACACTAAAAGTTGTCACTCGTGTTAGGGTTTACCGAAATGTTATTGATTTCTAATTTGTCGTTGACCTTCTCCCCTGATTCCCGGTATCATTATTCATTTTTTTAAGTCCTTTGCAATGTTAAGTTACCAGCCCCTTGGCCTTGATGTCAATCCTAGTGCACTAAAGTTTAAAACAACTTTAAAACACATGTTTATTGTTTATATCATAAATTACTCAAGTTTCAACCATTCGATGAACATTTGATGTATGGTTGTAGTTGCATTCTAGAATGAAATGCATTGAGTGATAGGCTTGCAAACATAAACCTTCGGAATCACCCTATAACCATTAGATTTACAAAGATCAACAGTTTAGAATTTGCAACATGTAGACGTTTCATTCACTATAATGTTCAATTTTTTTTAAAACAAAGCACTTTCTACTACTAAGTGTCAAGTGATTTTATTGTTAAGTGAGAGGGTCAACACATAGGGATATTTTAGTCTTCAAATTGCTCATTGCAGTGCACCACCCTGTTTTGGGTTCCATAGTTCCACTTCCAACAAATCCATTCTAGGTTCCACAACTATTTGCATTAATCTTTTCAAGAGTCAAAATCCGGGTAAGTGAAAGAATTCATGCAGCTACGTTTCATTGTTTGATGTTTCTTAAAATCTTATTTTGTCATACTTTGAAGTTTGGGTTTAGGGTTGTGAGACTTAAGAATTAAGAAAAATTAAGGAGGACTAACAGGGAATTCACAATTTCACATTGTATAAGCATGTCTGCCACCAATACCACTGGAGAAATGTCGGATAATAAAATACATTATGCAAAATTACTGAAAACCCTAGGTTTCACTGATGAATACCATGATATTTATGATCCTGAAACCTATGGTAGGCGTACCTTAGAACTTAGATTTTCATCTTAGAGTAAGGCTACAAAGAAAATTCAAGTTAATAGTATCAGTGCACTGGGGGTAACTGGATTAGGGCACATGATGTTACATGAGGTTTTCCCTTGCCCAAAATTTATCATGGTCTGTGCCCAAAATTATGATGATGAAAAAAGAGAAATTGTTAATAAAGACATCAAAGAATAATTGTTATCCATTAATGCAAAAGAACTTGGAAAAGTGTTGGGGTTTACAACCGAAGAATTTGGAAATGTCCCCATTGACCTAGAAAAGCTTGCTAGTGATTATGAAGTGGAAGAAGAAATGGAGAAAAATGATTTCATAAATAAAATAGTTTAGGATACCAAAGAAGTTAGAAACAAATTGAAAGGTGATCATAAACCTCCTTATGATTTTGATATTTTTAGACCTTGGGTTCAGGATACTATTTCCATTCTAGCATTTTGCCTTGGACAGGATAGCAATTTGGAAGTGGGTGCAAGCCTCCTTGAAATGGTATATAATATCCATTATGGACCATATGTCAAATATAACTATATATATTGAGCACATTGTAGAATCCATGCATAAACAATTTTTAATGATTAAAGGAGGTCCCACCAAGAAATTTAGGTTCACAACCTACTTGTGCTATTTTTTTCTACTAAAATTTAGAGGAATGTTTCAGACCAACAAGCTTCAGATTCATCCCTATAGTAATGCTCAAGAAAATAAAATGGCTTAGTATATGATTGGACCACTAAGATAAGGATGCATGATTCTCGAAGGAACTACAGTCATTTTGTAGACTACTTTTTGTCTCCATTGCATCAAGAAATTATAAATACTCTAATGCCTAGATTGCCTATGCCATGTAGAAATTGCATTCAACTAGGAAAAGAAATACAATTGGTTGATTGGTACTTAATGGAAGAATATATTGTGCTAATATTTTATGGATCGGGAGTAGAGCCATACAAACTTCCAATACATGTGATAGAAAGGGTTTTTGCATTGGAATATGTAAGGAAAATTAAAATTACTAATGAACTACACTTTCCTATTAGCAAAAGAAGACCTTATTTCCTTCTTTACCTTTTTCATGTGGCGGGTTCACATTCGAGAGAAAAGCATTTAATGTGGCACATGATCTTTTGAATTTTTTTAATTTTGATGTTGTTTGTTACTGGAAGTATGATCCATGTGACACCATTAAAGAAATGATTGTGGCAATTAAGAATGTTGCAAGTAGAATTCAACATCAAAGTAAACCCTTTCTTGAAATCTTGAGAAACAAGGATTCTTGGGATGAGGTCAAAATAGCAATGGAGAAAAGTGTTGCTGAGAAAGGTATTTCTTTTGAACAATTGTTAGCAGAAATTATGGCATTGCATCGAAATACAATTAGGAGGTACAACATTTTTTTATGAAAAAAGTGTTAAACCATCTACTAGAGTAAAAATACTAGATTCTCTAGAGAAGGAAGTTACAGATGAAAATTGGTCATGATAAAAACTACTACCTTTTGGTCTATGAGGAAGGAGCTAGGTGATCCAAGAACTCTTGCAGACTATGGAGATAACAAAGAAGATCATGAGTTTAGAAAATTGTGGAATATAGAGCATCCCAAAGATCATGAAGATCATGAAACTAATGATGAATCTAATGATGATAGGGAAGAACAAAGCTATGTCAATTTCAAACCTGGTTTAAGTGAGGCCACAAAAGAAGCCATATACTTCAAGAGCAACCATAGCTGAAAAAATGGGTTATGAAGGTGGTCCTTTGGGGTCCCAAGGACAAGGCCCTTAGACAGTAACAAATGTAGAGAATAGAAAATTAGTTTATAAATCTGGCATTGGACCTGAAGGCAAAGGGCATACAAGTACAACCAAAACAATTCAATTTGTTAGAGCTTCAAATCCTAATCATCATGGTCAACTACAATCATAACCAGGACATTCCCATGGTGGTGATGGTATGGGTAGTAGTACTAGTAGTGGTCAACATGTGCTACAACAACAAATTACACACAAGAGGACAACAATACAAGATACCACAAAAACACCAGGTGATCAAGGCATACAAAAGAGGCAAAGGATTTTGACAGATCCAAGTCCCACTACCAGTGGATCCACCACAAAGGAGTTATTTCCAGGCAATCCCCCACTACCAGTTAGTGTGGTTGTGACATAATTAGCAATTACAAGTACTCCTATTCCTTCGTCATTCAAGCATTCAATTTTCTATTCATCCCCAGGTTATGATTTCATTGAAGAGTTTAAAAAGAAATCAGACTTGCATAAAAAAGAAAAGTAGCAATTGATGGAGAGTGTGTTTGTTATAACTTCAGAACCTGCAACAATAATGGTATTACCCACATTTGACACAAATAAAGAAATCATGGAGTACACAATTGTTGTTCCCACAATTCAAAACAAACCAGCAAATGAGATGGATCAATCTGAATACTAGGTGACCAATTTTCAATTGGATTTTTTTGGACTCAAAAATATTGAAAAAATTAATGTATCAAAGAAGAACAATGAATTGGTGTACACATAATTTCTAAAGCAAGATAGAGAGAAAAAAAAGTTTTAGAATCAAATAGAAAAGTTGTAGGAAGACCTAGTAAATGAGAAAGCGAAGAGGAAAGCAACAGATAACAAAAGCAATGAATTAGAAAAAAGAATAAAAAAATCTACCTCTACATCAACAAGAAAAGAGGATAAACAAAATGAGAGAGAAGTGAATGAAATGAAGGAAATTCTAGATGAGAGCAAGAAGAAATATGATGAGGAAAAATCCACTTTAGAAAAATTAAGACTAAGCATTGTGAATGCAAATGCACAATGGGTAGAAAAATTGGAGAAAGAGAAAAAATAAAGAAAGATTGGAGGTAGAGCTGATGGAAGCGAAAAAAGAAATTAACTCTTGTCAAAATAAGTTATTTGAATTTTGTAGAGAAACAATGAGGCATATGAAACAAAAGATCTGGGATGAAATAATGTAGAGGATTGATCATTTGTGTGACATATTTCAATTGATTGATGCTATCAGACTACATTATAAGAAGCTCAACAAATATTTAGTGGACAACAAAAATGTGTTGGCATTAGAGAAATCTACAAATAAAGTTCAAAAAATAGTCTACAAATCCCGTAACAATGATTCCAAATCAAAAGGGATTACTAATCGGATTGCTACCTCAATGAAGTTGTCATCTATCATTGTAAAGTGTTTGAAAATGCGTGAAACAAAGGAATATTTATGTTTGGCTGCAAACAAGATGAAGAAGATGGATGAAAAGGTAAGGAACTTCACAGAGCTTGGTTTGCTAGAGTCTTTTGACACAAATGAGTGATTCATTGGAAAGGATGATTTTGGAAAGAAGATGGAGGGTGCATGGAAGATTGATTTGGACTAGTTTCCTTAGAACCCAAATGTTGTGAACTATTTAGATTCCATCAAACCACTGATAACCTTGAATGCAAAATTGACTGAAGAATTCAAGACAAGTTACAATTACAATCATGAAATGTCAACAAAACTTCAAGTCAAACAACATTAGTTAGAACACATGACAATTCCACCACCTAAGTAGTGGAAGTTGCTAGAAAAGGTGATACAGTGATTTGATTTTTAATAATATGAGTTTCCAAGTTCCAACTCAGCTCTGTGCAGAGTTGTCTTTGGGAAAGATTTTGCATTGCCAATGCCTCATTATACTCCATGTGAAAATCAATAAAAAATCTCAAATTCAGACTTCAGTAATGTGTTAATGTTCAATTATTTGTATTATTATTTATTTATTTTATCATTTGAAGAAAAAGTATGGTTTCAACTACTAGACACATATTAAATGATTGTTGATGTTCATTGTTGTATATGCTACTATTGTTAATATTTTATTAAGCATTGATTTGAGTGATGAATCACTAGTCAAACCCTCAAAATGTCTTGTTCCACTAATCTAATATGCCTTACTTTGGTGGCTATTGGTCTGAATTAAAAAGATAGGGTTTAGGTTTTTGTGTTAGGGGTGGGTTTTTACTTAGTATATTTTCCTCTTGTCTAAACCCTTGTCTTTTGGTCTAATCCTTCGTTGACCTATTATGGCCGGTTCCAAGTCGTATCAGTTATATCTTATGCCTTTGGGTTCATTCTATTACCATCCCCTTGTGGTTAGAGTTCCCTGTTTACCCATCGCACGTATTTCCTTCATTACTTTGGTGAGTTTGGTCTGAGGATTCAATTATTTTATAAGGTTGATAATTCGGCCTTGTTTGGCCTTTACATCATTTCACTCCTTTGCGTAAAATGTTCTTAAGTTTTTAAGCCCTACTCCTACGTTCTTCCTAGGTAATCCCTCTTTTAAAAAAAACTTTATGCACATGCATATTTCTACCACTTAAGTTCTTGTATTGCTCATCACCAAAATCCTTCAACCCATCGGGTTCATTACCATGATGAGCGATGAGCCTTAATTTTCTCTTGTTACTTGTATCGTGCATTGTAGAAGGTGTTTGGTCTCCATGTCTCATTTTTGCAATGAGTGATATGCTTGTTTCCTTTCATATCACTTATCGCTGAAGATATTTTGTTCTTTGGTTCCACTTTAGCGAAGCACGATGAACATGGATTTATCCTTTATATAGCACCATCATAGAAAAGTTTCATTGTTTATATTGATTACTGTGATGAGCGATATGAAGGTAAGGAACAGTGGGTTATGATCTTGCCACGTGTCTGCATCTGGTGCCATCGCTTGTTTTGCCTACCGCCGAAAGCATTCTCATTTCCAAATCAACTATGATGATAAGCGATGGACTAAGCCTTAAGGCTATATCTGTGTATCGTTGGGTTTCTCTCTTCACTGAAGTGAAAGTGTATCTTTGTAACACTTTGGCGACAAGCAATGGAGAATTTAATGAGGAATATTCCTTCCATCTAAGGTGTTATCACTCATCGCCGAAGTATGGACTTAAGTTCAAAGCATTACTACGATGAGCGATGGGATTCCAAAGGGCTACCTGGAAACTCCCTAGGGTATCGTTGTTTTAAAAAAAACTTGGGAAAGCATAAAGTGATGGTTGAGGAGGACCATACATTTTTTTAATCAAAGAAGATCAACGGCTAGAGTTTAAACATGAACGACAACTTTCCAATTCGGTGGTTCGCTTGTGCGAGCTATCTATCAAACATTAATGGAGAAGACGCTCCAATTTTGAGTCATAAAGAGGGTTGTTGATCACTTTTCTTCCATAATTTCAATCCTCAAGAGTTCAAGAATTCGTTAAGTGAAGAGAAGAAGAAGGCAGAGCTCCAAGGAAAGAAAATTTTGAAGAACAAGCTGCTAATTTTCTCAGGTAAGTTGAATTTTGCACCTTTGTGAGTAATTTGTAGCACTAGGTAATTAAGAAAGTGAGTAGATAGCTAGCTGCTAGAGTTTTTTTATTTAAGGTTATTGCTCTCTGGTTAGTAAGGGAATTACAGTCATTATACATAGGGTTTTGGGGTAAAGGAGTGAAGTTTGTTTGAAATTGAGTCTGAACCCTATGAATTCAAAGAATAGAATTGTAATTCATAGATATCTTGGAACCCTAGTTTTATTGAGTTGTAACAATGAGTGAGCTTGGTGAATCCTCCACCAAACCATAGAGAAAAGGGTTAAAATTCCTAAGCCTCAAGATGATAAACCTAAGCCTGACACACAACCTAAAAAACTTGTAAAGAAGAGAGTTGTTAAAAGGCCTAAGCCTCAAGATGATAAGCCTAAGCCTGACACATGGCCTGAAAAACCTACAAAGAAGAGATTTGTTAAGAAAAAATGCCCTTGTTTCATGGAAGAGGCCCCTTAGGACCCAATTGTAGAGGTTAAGCCAATTGGAAAGAGAAATACCAGTGAGGGCGCATTGACAACTCATTTCTAGGATTTGGTTGTTGGGATTGGTGATGTGGTGCTACCGCAGAGTGGTTGGGATCTATTTATATATGCTTTCAAGAGGAGGCTTTCCAGTCATCCCACCTATCACTTATGGACTTGTGACATTGGAAAATTGGAGTACCACAATGTGTTTGTGGAGGTGGACCTAATGCTTGAATTGGCTAGGTGCTATGATCCAACTGACAAGACAATCAAAAGGTTTCCAGATTTTCTTCCTATGTTGGAAATTTTAGGGAGTCAAATAATGGAAGTTTTTAACTTGAATCCATCTGCTTCTAAATCCATTAATTTCTATAAACTATATAATGAATATGAGAAAAAAAGGTTTGCATATAGAAAGAATGTTTTTCCAAGGCACAAGAGACATGATCTGAAGAAGAATGATGTACCTTTTAGTCCTCTAGAGTTAGAACCATTTGATTGTGATGATTTAGAGGACTATTTCAAAATTACAGACTATGCATTGTGTCAAGTCCTGCACAATAATTTTGACATAAAAATGGATGTTGATTTGATGGTTTTAGCAATTGATATTCAGAATAAGTATCAAAACAAGGTTTGGGATTATGCTTCCTATTTTGTTGAACACTTGCATGAGGATTTGATTAAGTCAAAAGATGCAACCCTTCCATTTTCATGTAGAAACTATTCTTTGTTGATGCATATGCTACTGTGGAAAGGCAAAAAGGTGTTTAGAAAATTCATGAAATTGAGAGAAAGGGATATCATGGATAATGAGTTGCCTATGCAAATGTGGACCCATTTGTGGGATGTGCACTGTTCTGAATCTAATTATGTTATGTTTTGCAATGTTTTCAAGTTTTTGTTGCTAGAGCAATTGGGCCTAAAGCCCATTTACAGAATCTCAAAAGGTGTGAAAGAAATGTTGAGGCCTCTAGAGTATGAGGAGGGCACTGCACAAAAATTCAATTGGGGGGATTGGTACCTCCAATCTGACTATACTGCAATCAAAATTTATGGATCCTCGGTGCCACCCCACAAGCTGCCAATATATATGTCAGACCAAAAAGCCTTCATGTAGATAATGTGGCAGCTCGATGCCATGGATAAGGCACATTTTAGAAAATCAAGGAAGGCATCTGTGGTAAACCCTTACTGTGGTTTTTCCTATTTCACCTACACTTCAAAGGAAGGCATTGAGAGGTTTGGCTCTCTATTAAAAAATCTTAGAATGAAAGAAGATATTAAAATGTTTTGTGAAATTGAAGGGGTTATTACTGCTCAGAGAAGAGCCAGTGAATTATTAGGGATACATCATCAATTCCTCTATCAAGAGGATGTGATAAAAAACACATCTTTTGATGAGGAAGTTGCAAAAAGAAAAAGTACATGGAACAAAATTTGTGCAATTGAGGAGATGTTAAAAGAAAATCCTTTCTACGTTAGTCCTTACTCTAAGGTACGGGATAAATTTGTGCAAGAAAAATTGATGCTTGGAGATTTTAAAGAAAAAAGTTTCTTTGAAAAGGTTAAGTAAGTTGAAATCAGTGGCCAGACAAAATCATGAAGCACAAATAAGAATCCAACCGACTCAATCTTTTGCTCAATGCATTGAAGTGCAAACTAAGGAGACAGGAAAACATCCTGCAGTCACTCCATTGGTGAATTATTGTGAAACTGAGCAAGGAGGTGAAGGATATGCACCTAAGGTATCTATAGAATACATCCCAGTGGAGGAGGAAGTGGATCAGATATTCCCATCTCCTGTTAAAGAATATTTTTTAAATATTGATGTTCCTCCCAACAAATTGTAAAATGGGAGTATAATGATGTCAGGATACGGGCTTGTGATGAATTCATGTGTGATGATGCTTTTTTTCAAATGAAATAATTCAAAGATTTTGTTATCCATTTGAAATCCTCTTATATAAAAAAGAGAATAGAAGAGGAAAAAGGAAAGGTTGACCCTTCTTTGCAAGATGAAGCTGAGAAGGAGGAGGAAGGAAAAATAATGCATGAAATTGTTGCTATGTCACCATAGGGTGCAAGAGCCCTAGTCAAAGGAAGTGGGATTCTACTATTGCCTAATGGGAACTGTCATCAACCATTGCATTAGATGCAATCAGGAAAGATCCAGATGCCTCCATCTCTAAGGAGATTTTTGATAACAAAGTTTTTGGCTCAGGCTTTAGTCCTAAGTTACATACACTTGCTATTTGGTCTATGGCACCAAATACTGGGAAGTCTGATGTGATAAAGTTTATGGAGAAAGAGATTGGAGTTGTGGTTGTTAAAAGGGCTACTGAAATGACAGCTACTGCAGCTGCATAGTTGACAGTGCATGTTGCCATGTTGAGTGTAGACACAACCCAAATCACAAAAGATAATTATAAGAAAATTGTTGGATAAGTACAATAAACTAATGTATGAGCACAATAAGGTACTTGCCATTGCTGCTAGTACATCTAGGGGTTTTCCCTCTCCAACAAGTTCTGCTTCAGATTTTTCAGCACAAGATAGAGAAACCCTATCACTGAAAATTCAAAGCTTAAAGCAGGAAGTGCAAGTAGAGAAAGAAAACACAAAGAAAGAAACAATGGATCTACAGTCAAAGTGGCTAATGATATTTTTTTATCATTTGTTAAAACATAGAGTAACAAAATTGCTAAATAAAGTTGATAATGTGTGGGATGCCTACAAAAATATTCATGAGGCAAATGTGAAATACTTATAGGTTCATAAAGCATTCCAAATTGAGTGGAATAAGTGGAGTGCTAGGGCGGGAACATTGAAAGAAATGATGCATCAGATACAGGAAGACCCTGAAGCTCCCACAAAAATTCCTGATTTATTGAAGGCCATTGATTTAGTAAATGAAATCACAACTTTTCATGGAAATTTGGGAATGCAACTCCAGAATAAATTTAGAATGTTCAGAGAAATGGAAGGGATTACTATTCCCAAGTTATTGAATGATAAGGGTCAATTAAAGGAGTTTTCCAAATGGGAGCAAGAGTTGGGAGAACTGCTTTGTCATTCTAAGATGATGTTGAGTGTTGTTGATTATTCTATGTTGAATCCTAACATAGATAATATGATAGAAATAGAGATGAGGATGGACACATTTGTTAAAGAGGCCAGGGTGCTAATTGATGCAAGGTACAACAGCATAACACAAGAGTATAGAAGTTGCTAGATATGTAATGGCCAATTGAAGAGGATTACAACACATGGCTTAAAAAATTTACAGATTAAGCCTATGTTGAAGTATTGCAAAACGTTGTATCCTCTCAATAATGAAAATTGATGATAAATGTGGTGGTGTGGATTGGGAAATGCAATTTTGGGTCTTAATTTTTTAGATATGGTGAGTAACCAATGGGAGAAATACAATGCATATCCTGAAACTAGTACAAATTAGGATTTTACTAAAGTATGGATAAAATATTGTTTTCTCCCCAATTTGAATTTGGTGACAAAAATACAGACATGGAGAGTATTTTGTCTCTTTTGTTGTTCTACACTTTATTTTTTTCTCTCTTTTATGCTTGGTGTACATGGATACAATTTTGGAGCTCGTGGATATTACTACATCAACCTGAAGATGCCTTTTGGAAGGTGGAATATGATCTCCATCGACAAATGAAAATGGTTTTTGTCTCATGTAACATTTCCCTCCATTTGGAAATGCAAATATAATTGAAAAGGGAATGTATTTGGTATTGTTCTAATAGAAAAGAGACATGTGCACTTTTTGGCCTGAAGCTTGTTTTACTCCTTCGTTTCTATAAGAAGGAATTCAAGGCCAAAAGGACGGGTTCATTGTTTTGTATTGATCACAAAGAATTTTGTAAAGGAATACAGAGAGAATTTTAGAGTCTTGTCTTAGGTTTTGAGACTGTCAAATATTCATATGTAATTTTGATAACAATACTAGCAATTGAATACAAAATGGTTCAAATTCAAAGCCATTTCTCTCCTATTGTACTTGTTTCATGAATTATGAATAATATGATCAAGGATTATGGTATTTTTCTTGATTGATTTCCAATGAATTGTGAATAATATGATCAAGGATTTTTCTTCAATGTAGTCGCTGAAAGTATT
Source organism: Sequoia sempervirens (assembly GCA_007258455.2). Lineage (NCBI taxonomy): Eukaryota > Viridiplantae > Streptophyta > Pinopsida > Cupressales > Cupressaceae > Sequoia > Sequoia sempervirens. The sequence goes on from VDFB02186322.1 coordinate 42,258, forward strand.
CTCATTTCCAAATCAACTACGGTGATAAGCAATGGACTAAGCCTTAAGGCTAAATCTTTGTATCACTGGGTTTTCCTCTTCACTGAAGTGAAAGTGTATCTTTGTAACACTTCGGTGACAAGCGATGGAGAATATAATGAGGAATATTCCTTCCATCGAAGGTGTTGTCACTCATCGCTGAAGTATGGACTTAACTTCAAAGCATTACTGTGATGAGCAATAGGGTTCTAAAGGGCTACTTGGCAACTCCCTAGGTTTTCATCATTGTTTTAAAACACACTTGGGAAAGCATAAAGCAGTGGTTGAGGAGGACCGTACATCATGTTTTTAATCAAAGAAGATCAATGGCTAAGCAGGATTTCAACACATGGATTGAAAAATTTATAGATTAAGCCTATGTTGAAGTATTGTAAAACGTTGTATACTCTCAGTAATAAAAATTGATGCATTCTGAGTAAGCCATTTCTACAGAGATGGGAATGAGGTGGTAGATAGGCTGGAAAAAGTGGCAGCAGAGAGTACCTAGGTGATTGATGATGCGGAGGTGATGGGAATCGAGATTCGATATTGAGAATGCACTTAAGGTGGAGATTGGTGAAATGATGATTGCTGTATTTCATATTAAATTCTAGGCTCGCTCAAACGAGGAAGATGGAGGTAGGATCTCAAAAAGATATGAGCATTGAAGTTGGGGGACAAAAAGGCCTTTAATACTTGGTATGATCTCCATATGGCTACCTGGGGTTTTGCTTTAAATAGGGGTGGCAGAGATCATTTTTCCCAATTGTTTTTGTGCTCTCTAGTCTCGACACTCTCTTAAGGGGCGATGGAGACTCCACTATTTCTAAATTCCATGAAGCAGGAGAACACATTCCATGCAAAATTCATTGAAGAGTGGTTGAAGGGTATAATGGTGTCCAACCACCTGCTGGTGCTCCAGGCAGTGAATGGGATCCTGGGTCCAAAATTTCAATAGGCAACTCACAAGCTAGGTCGAATCCAAAAATCACTGCCATGTTTCTGGCGATGCTCATGTACATGGGTTTGTTGAAAGCTCAAGGGAAGAAGTTATTCCAAATGATATTTCAACATTCATTTGTGGAAAATATTGACACAACATTGGACAACATTAATGGAAACTTCATGACCCCTTTGTCTCTGCACTACTACATGGCCTGTGGGAATGAATCGTTGGTACCAAAATTCCCTTTGGTATGCTCGCTAGACCAAACAGTGCTAAAAAACCATTGGGGTGAGATAGACATGTGCATTGACTTCCTCCTACATGTAGCGGATATTCTCAAAGACTAGCCAAAGGGATGGGTGAAGTCATTTGCGGTGGTGGAGGGTCTTGACGGGGAGAGGTGGCCCTCAGACGAGGAGGAATGAGAGCTGGGAGTTGGAGAAGAATGGGTTGTGAACGATACCAAGAGTTGGGAGGATTGAGTGAACCATCATGCTCATAGTTCCTGCAGTGGTGATTGCCTGGTTATCTAGAATGCAACCAAATCCAAGAAGACCAATGAGGTTGGATGTAGCAATGCCTAGTCCTGTGCAATGGTGTGGTGCGTTTGTGTGTTATTGTTATCGAACCTTTTTTGATTAATACAATTTTGATTGGGAAATACAATTTTGGGTCTTAAGTCTACAAATATGGTGAGTAACGGATGGGAGAAATACAATGCATAGCTTGGAAACAATACAGATTAGGCTTTTGCTAAAGTATGGATAAAATATTGTTTTGTCCCCAGTTTAAATTTAGTGACAAGGATGCAGACATGAAAGATCTTTTTTCTCTTTTTCTTTTCTATACTTTATGCTTTTCTCTCTTTTATGTTTGTTGTACATGGATACAATTTTGGAGCACGTGGATATTACTCCTTCTAGCCTGAAGCTTGTTTTTCTCCTTCATTTCTATAAGAAGGAATTCAAGGCCAGAAGTACTGGTTCGTTGTTTTGTATTGATCATGGAGAATTTTTTAAAGGGAATACATAAAACATTTTAGAGTTTTGTCTTGGATTTTGAGTCAATCGGTTTGCATATGTAATTTTGATAACAATACTAGCAATTTGAATACAAATTGGTTCAAATTCAAAACCATTTATGTCCTATGTACTTGTTTCATGAATTATGAATAATATAATCAAGGATTATCTTATTTATCAAAGATTGTGTGAATGGTAATGCAATAGGAATTTATAAGTAGTGTGATAAGTGTTGTTCTTTACAAATGATGTAGAATCACATATAAAATTCAATACCATGGAATACAATATAAAATATAAAATATCACAATTTCATGGAATACAATATAAAAATTCATCAACTATAGTTTGGAATATGATTCATGAAGTGCAATATAAAATAAAATTTCATGAAGTGCAATGATTCACAATTTATTATTTCATGGAATACAATATAAAATATCATCAACTATAGTTTGGAACAATGGAAACTGATTCATGAAGTGTAGTATAAATACCTAAAAGCTGCTAATTCACTTCCATTTCCCAAATGGAGTCAAGGTCCTCAAACTGACGTTCAACTTGAGATAAAGTAAAAGAGTCATCTTGATTATGAGTCTACTATTCATTTTCTTCGGCCTACATCTCAAATTCAATATTCATTGTGTCACTGTCATTTGTCCCACTGCCATTGCCACTACCACTAGTGCCACTAGTACCAACGTTTGGAATTGGAGTGTTGCACAACCCAGTCCCTCTTCTTTCACATGTGGATCTCCATACTGGGAGTGCCTTTTCAAAAGGAATTTTTTTGACATTATATGTAGTTCCTTTCATCCTTAAGAAATTTTCCAAATTCTTGTCTAGTTTGTTTCTTGACTTCGATTTCAAAAATGCCAATGTACTAAAAAATCTCTCATCTTCCACCGACCCCAATATCATTGTTTGACATAAATCAGCAAGTTTGAAATATTCTAATATTGCATCACACAATATTTCACTCTGACCTAAGTTTTTCCATACCTTTTTTATTGATCCCAATTCAAAGGCCTTCTTCATGGCCATGGAATCATACTGGTCCTTCATAGCTATTGAAAAATTCTTGCATTGTTGTCTAAGCTTAGCTTCATTTAAAATTCCTTCTATTTTCTGCTCATTGTATGTTACACTTTTTGAAAATTGTTCGATCAAGATTTTTACATTATCATGAAAATATTTTGGGTTATCTCAGTTTACCCAAAATTGAGGATACACAATACCCATGGCTTCAAGTATTTCATGTCGAGGGAATCTTTCATGAATCTCCGAGGAAAGATATTTTGCAATTTTCTTCAAATTATCACTAACAGATTTAACAATGTTGTTAACAGTTACTTCTCTACTAGAGCACCTGGCTATCTTACAATGGTACATTGGTATCTCACATCCACGTACATAGATACATAAGTGCCTGCTTACATTAAACTATAAATAATTATCATTATTCAAATCGGTAATTTTCCACTACATGAAATAATTTGGGCCTTCTTGTGTTAGATCTAGATATAGATGATCGAGTGCCAAGCATTTATGTTTACGTAGATTGGAATATTCATAAATATGCATAGTTCTATCTTGGGCTTTCTTCACAAGACTATTCATCACATCCAGCATGGGGAGAAGACTAGCTAAATTCAAGAGTGTCTCTATATCGCTTAACTTATGTAAGAGGTCAAGAGATTTGTCTACTGTGTTGTGATGCTCGTGCATCACTCCAATCAAGGATTGATATTCTGAAATAATTTGTTGCATTGGTCCATGTAGGGAGATCCATCTAGTATTGACATCCTTGAGAAGCTTCTTTCTTGGTGTTATTCCCTCAAAAAAAAATGAAATTCTGTGAAACGTTTGGAACTTCGTCAGAAGTATGTGTAGATCTCGCAGACTAGAGTTTCAACTTTTGATACTGTACAAAACTTGCTTACAATTTTGAATGCTAAATTCATTTTGTGGGCCATGTAGTGAATTCCAAGCATGTATGGTGCGCAAGTATTTTGTAACTTTGTGCAAACACTGCTCCTTTGACCTTGCATCATTGTAGGTCCATCAACTCCTACACACACCAAATTTTTGGCAATTGTCAACTCATCCATACCTGCAATTTCATTCAAATATTTCTTGACTAGTTCAAATAGATTTTGTGATGTTGAATTTTCCTTCATTTTATGAACACAAAGAAGATGAGCTTGGTGAACATGTTGTTCTACAGTATACAAATGCATATAGACCCAAGAAGTATTGTCTATCACAGTAACTTCATCTAAAGATAATGCAATTAAGTTTAACTCTTTTACTTTCTCCTTTAAATCTTCCTTTTCCACTACATCAAGACAATTTTCCCATTCCCATCCAACGTTTATTCAACAATGTGAGAAGGGAAAGTGAGGAACACCCAAATAAGATAATAAACTAGAATATTCTCGGTAGTCTGTCATAGGACGCCCTCTAGACAAAATATGAAAAACAACACTCATCTAAATAGTTTTTGATAGATTTGTTTCTTCCATTTCTTTTCCAAATTGAGCCTCAAGTGTACCTTGACATGCAACAAGCTTTGACATTCTTTTCTTATGCTCTTCATATTTCGTTGCATACTTAACATGAAGACATTCTTCCTTTGATTTCCATCATACAACTAATTGTTCCTTTCGGTCTATGATTTGTTTTTCATAAACTTTACCAATATGCTTTCTATAGTGTTAAGCTTTAGCTGCAATGTCTTGTCTCTTGCACATTTCCAACTACAAATCATACACTTGCATTCTGTTGCACTTTCAATATCGTTTGCTTTCCCCACTGGTACAATGAATGGGTACTTTGACAACCAACCAAGTTGAAAATTCCTTGTCATTTCCGACTCATGCCCCATTTTTTATTTTCTTTTTATTTTCTTACTACCAACATCATCCTCATCCAAGTCAATTATCTCATTCTGGCTAACCAGGGTATCCCTTGGAACATCTTCTACGGTATTTCCATCCTCATTTGATACATTTTGATTTAACTCAATGACAATCTCACCTTGACCTTCGGGTGGCAATGAGGTATTGTGAATGCTTTCTTCATTAATATTTGGTGGAAGAGTTGATGATGTAGCTGCATCTTGATTTGATGGATCATAAGCATTTCCAATTCGAAAGTAAGATTGTATGGTACCTCTACGTTTTGGGAATTTTGATGGCCTCCCAATCCCTTCACTACCCTAAGGAGTCTTACCCTTGTTGCTCAACATATTGATCTCTCACTTTGAATAAAAGTTGCAAAAATATCTTCTTGTTTAAGGACAGGGAAATAGATCCCATTCCCTACTGTTGATGGTTTGGATGAGCACAACAATAGTTAAACAAAATATTACTATTCTGCTCTCTTGAAAGAGAAAGAATAACGCATGGATATCTAACTCCCAAGGTCTTGGTAATCAGTTCTCGACTGTACTGATTTCACTCAGTGGTTGATGTGAACTATAATGTTCAAGGGGCCTATTGGTGTTGAGCTTCTGGATTGTTCTGAGATCAAACATATACTTAAACCTACTTTAACCAAGGTTTTTAAAGAAACAAAAAAAGATAGATCAAAGCTTTGG
>VDFB02186323.1:0-35578 GCA_007258455.2 Sequoia sempervirens
AGGGAAAGTTATAAATTTCACCTATTCATTGGCCAATCCCTCTAGATAATTGAACATTGGTGTATACACCTAAAAATGGTCTGGATAATCTAATTAATTAAATATGATTTATTTTATTAATTAACCCTTCTATTTTCATCTACTTATAAATAAATAGAAATATTTATTTATATAGTTCAAATTTAATTCTTCTATCTTTATCATATTATTTCATCTTAATTAAATAAACAAATTCAAATACCTTGTTTTATTTAATTATCTATTTTCTTTCATCTAAATTAAATAAATAAGTTTCATACTTTGTTTTATTTAATTACCATATTTCTTCCATGTTTATTTAATAAACATATTTCTATAGTTTGTTTTATTAAATTAAATATCCTCTTTTGCTAAATTGAATAAATCCAATAATTCAAATAAAAGCATATTTCTACAGCTATTTACTCTTTTCACTCATCATATGCACCAACAAAATTAGATTCATATCTAATTAATTCAACTCAGCCTTCACAGAAAAATTTGGAGACAAATTACAGGCAAACTTCTTCATCTTCTTCCTTTGATTCTTCCTATCCTTTGGCTGATTTTTTTTGTGGGGAGGAACAATCTCCATAATCTTCTCAAGCTTCTTCGTCCTTCACCATTGAATCTTTCAAATCAAATCTAGACCCTTACTTGCTTCCACATCACAAATATGCTGTCAAGAATCTATAAATACAACCTCTTTCTACAGGAAAAGGATCCCAACTTTGTGCAATCTCACTTTGTAGAAATAACATTAAAGAAATCAAGCATTTGAGCAATAGCAATAGCAAATCATTTTAGAATAGCAATTATAATCATGGATTTTCATTTAGCTACATATTAGTTTATAGTAGTTTCTTTTATCAGTTTCATGTCATTTTCATCTACAGTATCATCATCATATAGGATTAATTTCTTGCATTTTATAGCATCTCATTCTCTAGATTGTCATTTTAACAGTTAGTGCTTACACAATCTGAGAGCCACAATGATTTAATAAATCTTTGGAGATAGAGAATAGTAGGACACTTTTAAGAGATTTCTTGCTTTAATTAGATTAATTGTTTGTTTAAATCTCTTGATATAATGTCTTATTAGGTGTGTTTGTTATTCATTTACATATATTTTACTCACACATAAATTGGCACCCACCGTGGGGCCCAAAAACCCCATATTTTAGATCTTTCTCTGAAAAGTATGTTCATAGGTTTCTGGCATGTTTTGTTTTAGTGTGATCAAGAGTTTTTATGGTGCATACGACGTATATTTTAACACATACAAGTACTATTATGGCACATCCGATAGATGTTTCAGTGCATATGATCACTATTACGACACAACCAGTATTTTGTTTCACCAATCAAGGGGTTTTTTATTTTAGCGCATTAACACTTTCTTTTAGAACATTCATTAATTTCTATAGTGCATAGAACTCTTATTTTAGCTTATTTACATTTTGTTTTAGCGCATCTGATGACTATTATGGAACATCTGAGTATTTTTGCATAATTTTAAAAGTCTGAGGATTAATCACTGTTTTCTATGTTCCAGGTATGAAATACGCATGCCAAAGATGATTGTCAGAAACACTTATGCCGGTCAAAGACAAAAAATTACAAATTACTAATGGTGTTTGCAAGGATTTGATTTTATTATTATTTTTCCTTTGGTTAAGATAGTGCATCTAGCTTAATTAAGGAAATAGTTTAAACCCGATGTCCACTATGTTTCAAAAGAAATAGGCTTATGCTCTCCCCTTAACTGGGTGATCAGAATGTTAGAATTGCTATCCTGCTTTATTAACACCTTTAGAAGGCCCGCCGTAGTGGGAAAAAGTACTCACCCTATGAGAACAACCTAAGTGGGAACAACCAAAGATAGGTTTTCCAACCCACTCTAATCAAAAGTGAATTTGGGGAAACCCACAATTCAATGGAAGTGTGCAAGATAACCATCCCCAAAATATTTTTTCTAAAGATTGGGAGGTCCCTTGAGTGAATTTATCAATTGCTGCTCCAAATAGATACCCTATCTATGAACTTTACTGTAGAATCCAACTATGTCAGTTTGTAAACACTTTTTATATCACAGTGTAAGGGGAGGGAAGAATCTTCCCCCAAGACAATCACCATATAACTATCAGAGACCCTGGCCAAAAGTGGAGGATTTGACTTTGGTTAAGACTCAGGAAAGGAAAAAACATGGGTGCCCTCTAGGGGGTGACAAGGCTTTGTGAGATGACATAGTTGCAAGCTATGGGCTGTGATATTCTAAATGACCTTTGAGATAAAAAAGTGCTTGAACTTTATCATCTTGTGTTAAACTTGTGGAAATTCAAAGGATCAGACTTGATTCTAGAATACACACTTTTGTTTAATGTGTAATGTTGGAAACAATATTTACAAACTTTTTGTTGTGTGTGTAAAGTCATTTTCAAAGGTATCATCCAATTAGATCATCAAATTCCAATATTTACAAGAAAAATGCCCCTCCAAAATCTTCATTGGTTAGAAAATTACACCCTAGAATTAATCTTTTTACTGAGAAAAAGCAGAAAAAATAGACAAAATTTTGACCACTCCTAGATTAGCGCATCTAACCTCTATTTTAGTGCATCTACCTAGTCTTTTAGCACATCTGTCTTGTTTAAAAAATGCATTAAAACATTGTTTCAGTGCATTTGTCCTATTTTAGAACGCATCTATATAGTCCATCATCACATTTTACCTAATATTTTGGCACAACCAAATTCTATTTCAGCACATCTGTCCTATTTTACAGCGCATCTACCCAATCTTTCAATGCATTTACCCAGTCTGTTGGCACATACACCCTATCTTTCAGTGCATTCACCTAGTTTTATAGTGCATACACCCTATCTTTCAGCACATATACCTAGTTTATCAATGCATTCACATTTTGTTTTAGTGAATTTGAGGTCTATTATAATGCATCCATAGAATCAAAAACTAGATAGCTATTTTTACCTCCTATCAGACAGTTGACATCAGAACTCAGATCTTTATCAGAATGAAAACATTTTCTCAGTCAAACCAGTGTCTTAAACTTGGGAAAATTGGACCTTACAAGTCAAACTCTTCCAAAAGTAAACCAAGATCTTACAATTTTAAAGTTTCTTATCATCAAACACAACTCTTGATTATTAAGTTAAGTTTCATTTTTAGGATTAGTCATCCTACAATCATGAAACAAAATGGTATAGAAAAGAGAAAAGTATAACTTAGTCTCATCAATAGAATTTATCATTCTATTTGACTTAGTTATTATCTTTGGCACTACTTTCCAAAATGATCAAAGTTTAATGGAAACCCTAACACTTGTATGCCCATTTTAACAAGGTTACAAAGACAAAAACTCATAGAAAAAGAGATTGAATCTCTAAATATCATGGCTAAAGAAAATCCATTTCATAGATTCAATCGATCCGAACCTAAGGAAATAATTGAAGAGGATATTCAAACTACACAACAAGATCCTAATTTCCACCAATTCATGGAAAAAGTTTTGGAAAAGGATAGAGAAAAATACCTTTTAATGCTAGCTGAACATGCTAGCTGAAATAGGTGCAAAGCTTCCAAAATACTTTGATGTTAATCGACTCAAAGAAGCACCTATAGGAGCTAAAACTAAACAAAAAAATACACAAAACATAGATCAAGTGAATTCTCTAACACATCAAATGCAAAACTTGCAACAATAAATTCAAGATATGCAAAAAGGGATCATAAAAAGGTGCTCATTATAGGACATTTTTCCATATCCTTTTGATCCAAGTGTAGACATGATACCATTTCCTAGACATTGTGAATTCCCAAAATATGACAAATATAATGGAAAAACTGATCCAATATATCATGTGAGGGAATTCAGAACCATGAGTTTAGAATTTTCACAAGAAGAAACTTATTTGATGAGGTTGTTTCCAAGAAGCTTAGGAGGTCAATGTATGGAATGGTTCTCTAAACTATAACTAGGAATTCAATCTTTTGAAGAACTAGTCAATAAGTTTATCTCACAATACTCATATAATATTCAACATGAGATAACAATAAAGGACCTTTATAACGTGCAAAGAAAAAGAAAGGTGAAACATTCATCTCATTTCTACAATGATGGAGAAGGTTGTTTGCTAGGTATCCTCATTCCACACCTAAAGAGGAAAAGATGGAACTATTCATTGACAACTTAACTGATGAGATGAGCTATAGGCTTGAATTACAATGCCCACCTACATTTGAGAAAGTGATTGAAAATGGGCACAAGATCAAAGAAGCCTTGGTCAAGAGAGGGGTAATAAAAATCTACAATGAAGGATCAAATAACACAAACCCCTTGAATCACTACAATAAAAATGATAAACCAAAGTTTTGTAAAAAGAATAGAAATATTGGTAATAATGATGCTGCAAATGAAACACAAAATGTGAAACCGGTATTTAATTTGACAGCAACTACTACAAATACCAATCAAAACAATGACCAAAACATCAATCAAAGTGTCAATCAAAACAACAATCCGAACAATGGTGAATCTAAACTACAATCATATCAAAAACCATCAAATCGAAGAAGATTCACACCATTGGGATAGACACTAGAATAAAAAATGAGAGAACTTATTACACATGGAATTATCACATTACCTGAAGCAAGAAATTGGGAACCAAAAATAAAGCCATCTTGGTGGAATGACGCAGACTATTGTGACTTTCATAAAAACAAAGGACATAAAATGAATGATTGTATGTAGTTGAAACATTTAGTACGAGATTTGATTGACAAAAAGAAAGTATTCATAGAAGGACATCAAACGAACAATGATCATAGTGCATTTAAAAATCCTTTTGCCAATTATGAAAAGGGAGAATCTTCTTTTGCAAATAGTAAAGGTAAAAATATAAACTACATCTATGACAACACTATTCATTGTATTTTTGTGGTTGAGAAGAATGGTGCCACTGATAATCAAACTGATAAGGTTGGAATCAATGACATCATACCATTGAATCTAATCCCAAACATGGTCACATCCAATAATTAGATTAATGTCATAAAAATTAGGGAAAAACAAGATTACCAACTAGTCAACATGACAACAAGGGGGCAATCCAAAGTAATATTGAAAGGAGTTACATCTAAAAACACCGCTGCCCCATCAAATTAGTACAACATAATCGATCAACTGCAAAAAATACCAGCCCAAATATCAATATTAGAACTCCTTAAAATCTCACCATCTCATAAGGAGGTTTTGGAACAAGCTCTTGTGGCCACCACAGTACCCAATAATCTGGAAGTTTTCCAATTCTAGGCTACTATGGGGAACTTAACCATGCCTCACTACCTATGAAATTTTTGAACAAGATGATGTATCACTTACTCATCCGCACAATGTTTCCCTTCACATTGAAGTCTTAATCCACAAACACCGTGTTAAATGTGTCCTAATAGATGGTGGAGATGGTTTAAATATTTGCACTTTAAAATTGGTCCGTGCACTAGGATATTTTGATAATACTATTGATGTCAGAAGGAAAATTTCAATAAAAGCCTATGATGAAGAAGAGAGATCCTCCAAGGGATTGACCGTGTAGGACCAACTGTGAAGAATACAATTTTCCAAGTACTAGACAAAGAGCTAACATATAATATACTCTTGGGACATCCTTTTTACCTATTCAAGTAGGACCAACCATGAAGAATACAGTTTTCCAAGTACTAGACAAAGAGCTAACATATAATATACTCTTGGGACATCCTTGGGTTCACGAAATGCAAGCAGTGCCTTCAACATATCACCAGTGCCTAAAGTTTCCTGTTAATGGTCAAGAATTCACTATTTCAGCTAACTACAATAATCCCCAATATTGTAACACGCTTAAAACAACTCAAGACACTTTTGTGCCCCATAATAGGGAAGCAAACACTTCTAGTTCATTCAACAGTGAAAGGCAACCAAACGTGGTATCTAAATGGGTTGAGAAAAAAGGATTAGTCAAAATATACAAGTATTGTTGACTCCACTCCATCAAAAAATGAAGGTCAACTGAATTCTCTATCACATCAATTCAAAGAAAAGACCTAGTTAAAAGATGAAGGCCTGGGAGAATATTCCATTGAGCAATCTTTATATCTTTCATAGTTGCCATCTCCAAGATCATATGAGAAGCCGTCAACATTAACACAATAATCATCACAACCTACTATAGTTCTAGATGACAGATTCATAAAGGCCAGTACTTTAGAAGACAAATCCGAAGATAAGGCCATCCTCAATTGGCTCTACAAAGATGAGGAAGCATCTACATCGACAAATATCAACATAAAGGCAGATCAATATGGAAAGGGAAAAACAATATTAAAGAAAATGGGGTATGAAGGACAAGGACCTATTGGAAAAATTAAAGAGAGCATTGTAGAATCCATCCAACCTCTCACACTTCAGCCAAAGGAAAAAACAGGACTGGGTTATACAGGGGAAACAAAAGAAAAAATCACTCATAGATTTGTTGAAAGAATCCTTCAAATGAGGGATAGTTCTAAAATAGATTCCAATGAGTATGAGTGGATTCTTTATCTGAAGTGTCATACAAGGACATACAAATTGATGTCATAAAAGAGTATGCATCCACATGTGAGGAAGGAAAAATCTCAGGAACTAGACCCCTTGTATTTGGATCACAAAATATCAATGACTCAAGTGAGGATGGACAGAGGTTGAGTGAACTAGATGACTTGGAGGGGAGTAATATCATAGACCTTGGCATTGCTATTGACAACCTTGACAACATGGCTATCAGAACCCTCACTATTGTTGACCTTAGCCAATCTGATGACCTTTTACCCTTAATACATCTTGAACTTATTGACTGGGAACCAACTGAACCTATCAATGTACCTATCTTTGCGAATGATGATGTTATCGTTAATTTCCTTTTTTGTGACAAACTTGACACAAGTTCTAATCATAAATCTCATAACAAAATTTTGAATCAGGAGGGTGTCAAATCTTCCAATTAAAAAATTGAAAATAGGAATAATGGATCTAATGGTGAAAACCATTTAATGGCACCATTAGATCTCAAAAAAGTAAAAAATAAAGAATGCATTTGACAGTGAAAACCTCTCTGAGGCACCAAAAGATGGGAGATTTGAAACCGTTATAGAACACTATCATGAAAGATCATTAGTATTGGTAGAGCCTATACAGTCTATCAATATTGGCACAACAGAAAAAGAAAAAACTCTACATCTGGCAGCATTTATGACTAAACAAGAAAAGCCTGAATTCATCAAGTTCTTTGAGGATAGACACATTAAATTTTCTTGGTATTACTCTAATATTCCAGGGTTAGATCAAAATCTTCTAATGCATCATTTATCTCTACAATCTGGGATAAAACATGTGAATGAAAAACTAAGGAAAATGCATCCGCATATTGCCTTCTTGGTAAAGGCAGAGCTGAAAAAGTTGTTAGATGAAGGATTCATCAGATCTATTGATTATGTTGAGTGGATTTCTAATATTGTACCTATTTCTAAACCAGATAATAGTATTAGAATATGTACTGACTTCAGAAATCTCAACAAGGCATGCCCAAAGGATGATTTTCCTTTACCAAACATTGACATTATTGTAGACTTAACATCAGGACACACCATGTTATCACTAATGGATGGCTTCTCAGGTTACAACCAAATCAAAATAGCACTAGAAGACCAGGAGAAAATAACATTCACATGTCCATGGGAAACATTTTGCTAGAATTTCATGCTCTTTGGGTTGAAAAATACAAGGGCTACATATCAACAAGCAATGACCACCATCTTCCATGGCATGATGCATACCTTTATGGAGGATTATGTGGATGATTTATTAGTAAAATCATATACCAGAGAAGGAAATCTAGAGATCCTAGACAAAATATTTACTAGATTAGATAATTTTAATGTCAGATTAAATCCTAAGAAATGTGTGTTTAGTGTTACATCAACAAAGCTTCTAGGATACATAGTTTTAGAGAAGGGTATTGAAGTGGATCCCGCCAAGGTCAAGGCCATAATGGAATTGTTGTCATCGAAGAATATCAGTCAACTACGGTCTCTACGGGGCTAGCTACAATCAATCAGGAGGTTTATCTCCCAATTAGCAAAAAAAAAGTCATCCCTTCAATCATCTGTTACACAAGAATGTCTCTTTCAAATGGGATCAAGGATGTGAAACAAATTTTAATCAAATAAAAAAATATCTGATGTCACCACCCATACTAATTCCACCTATAGAAGAGAGGCCATTATTACTATACATTGCAACAATTGAGATTTCTTTGGGCGCTTTATTAGCATAGGAAGATCCTACGGGAAAGGAACAGGCTATCTACTATATCAGCAGGACTTTGAACAGTTATGAGATAAATTACACCTTCATAGAGAAAGCTTGTTTAGTGGTGGTGTTTGCTACTCAATAGTTGCGGCATTACATGTTAACCCACATAGTCAAAATCATAGCAAAGATTGATCCATTAAAGTATTTACTCAACAGGGCTGCCCTAACAAGAAGACTAGCTAAGTGGGTCATGATGTTGAGTGAATTTGACATCCAGTATGTGGATTGAAGAGCCATCAAGGGTCAGGTGATAGCCGATTAGTTAGCCAAAGCTCCACTACAAGATGATCATCCAATGAGAATAGATTTTCCTAATGCAGACATTGTTACTATGACAACACAACAATGGATGCTTTATTTCGATGGGTCCTACACAAAACATGGGTTAGGTGTGGAAATTCTATTTGTTACACCTCAAGGACATACCATCCCAAAGTCCTATAGACTCATGTTTCCATGTACAAATAACGTAGTTCAATATGAGGCATTAATCATAGGCATCAAAGTGGTAGTTGAATGGAATATCATAGAGCTACAAGTATATGGAGATTCACAACTAGTCATTTATCAGGTAAATGATGAATATCAAACCAGAGATGAGAAGTTGATGTCGTATAAGAAAATGGTGGATGATTAAAAAAAGTACTTTATGGATATCAAATTTGAACAGATTCCAAGGGCCAAAAACAAAGTCGTTGATGCTATGGCGAAAATTGCTTCTCTCACAGATACCAAAAAAGTGAGGTTGTTATGAGTTTATGGTGGAACAAGTGTCTAATCCTGCTTATGCAAATCCTGAATCTCAAAACATATGTCATTTAGTTGACATTGAATCCTCAATTTATGGAAAGACCTACACTTACCTCAAAGACAATATCCTTCCTCTCGATCTTTCCAGAAACCAGAAACACAACTTTATCCACCAAACCGCACGACATACCTTAATTTCCAACATACTTTACCATCAAGTTATGGATGGTACTCTTCTTTGGTGTCTAGAACATAATGATTTTGAGATATCCTTGCATGAGGTTCATGAAGGTATTTGTGGAACTCATTCAATTGGACTAACCCTAGCAAAGAAACTCCTTTGTTTGGGGTATTACTAGTCGAATATGGAGGAGTCTTTTTAGTTTGTTAAGAAGTGCCAGAAATGTCAAATCCATGGTAACCTAATTGATGCACCGGCACAAGAATTGCAACCGTTCACTTCAACATGGCCTTCTTTTTCAATGGGGATTGTACCTAGTAGGAAAGATTAATCCATCTTCATCCAATGGACACAAATTTATAATCACGGCCATAAAGTATTTTACAAAGTGGATAGAAGTTGTTCCCTTGACAATAATCACTGGCAAATAGATTTCTTCTTTCATACTAAATCACCTAATTTATCGATATGGCATTCCTCAGTCCATTGTCACAAACAATGGTAGACCTTTTAAGAATTAAGATTTTCAAGAACTGTGTGAGAGGTTTCATATCCAACATCGTTTTTCAACCCCATACTATCCTTAAGGAAATGGTCAAGCAGAGGCTTCAAATAAAACTATTCTAAAAATCCTGAAGAAAACAGTCAATGATGTTGGGCGTGACTGGCACAGTCAATTAAATCCTACTCTATGGGCATACCAAAATAGCATCAAAACACCTATAGGGGTGACACCATATGCCTTGGTATATGGATCAGAGGCCATCCTACCTATTGAGGCGGAGATACCATCACTTTGTGTGTCACTAAAAGGAATTATTTCAATGAGGATTATAGAGTGTCTAGACTTCAAGAGCTGGAATTGTTGGATGAACATCATCAACAAGCTATGGACCATTTGAAGGCATATCAATAGAGGATGTCCAAAAGCTACAATCACAAGGTAAAACCTAGAGTATTTCAAGTCGGTGACTTGTTCTTAAAGGAAAACCCTCAAAATCAATAGGATAGAGAAAAGAAAGGGAAGTTTGAACCTAACTGGCTAAGTCCCTTTGTTTTCATATCAGTCTATGGATCTGGAGCCTATTAGTTGTCTAAACCTGAAGGGCATTTGTTTGATGAACCTATCAACAGTCTCCATCTTAGAAAATTCTACACCTAAATCATCTAGTGCACGGTTAAAGTCCTAGGAAAATGGTCACCTTGATGAAAACCTGGCAAACAGGTGTCTTGGTGACAAAATACAAAAAAAATCAAGAGAAAATACAAAAAAAATCATAAATTCTGAAAAAGTGCAATAAAAACATGTAGTGAAAACCTAGAAACAGGCACTACTTGTGATTTAAACTAGCCTTTCCATCTATTGGATGCATGTCTTGGTCGTTCACTTTTTCCATCATTCTACATCTCTTTGAAAAAGAGAACCTCATGTATATATCCTAGCAATGTGGTCGTGTCTCACCCTAGCTTTGGGGAAAAATCCTGAACTCACTGGGGGCAATAAAACTTTGAGCTTAACCAAATAGACAAACAACAATATGACAACACAACAAACACAATGATCACAGTGAAATCCAACATTGAACAATCATCAATCAACAAAAGATCAAACCATCCAAATCAAACAGTTGAAATCAAATCAATCAAAACAAATTTAGATGGATGATATTCTTTTGAATCATGATTTTATCGCTTTAGCTTGAATGTTCAAATGTTGTACTTTGATTTTTCTTATCATTTCTTTGGAGAAACTCGATGATGTATTGAACTAGAGAAGCTAGGAATGAGAATTGTATTTTCTTTGTTTGTTGTCTGTGAGTTGATCATTATTATTGTGTGAATTGTCAAAAGACGTGCTCTACAAAGAATCACTGATGACATTATAATTCACATAGTAAAATGATTGATTCTTGTTTGTTTACACAAGAAATGCTCAAGTCATCTTGGTTTAATTATACATAGATGCTTGTGTTCACTTGCAATATCAAAAAATCATAAAAGTAGTACTTAGGTCATCATAGTGTAACTCATACCATCGATTCTTGTACTCACTTTCAACATTCTAAGGGCTCAATGATGACAAAAATCATGATAAATAGATTGTTAGGATGACAACTTTGACATATGTAAATCTGCATGGTTAAATTAGATTGCATTCATATTAGTTTTGCACCTGTAGAGTAGTTTATTCCAAAGGCTGGTGGAGAATTCAAAAATGATGTTATCTTTTATCATTGATGGATTAAGTATACTTGACATCAACAAAAACATCATCACTATCATGTAGTTGCATAATCATTTGCATTGCATACATTGAAAGGAATTATTTTATCATTTAATCATTCTTACATTCGATCATATATTTGCATTTATTATATCATATTTTTCATTTGTACATCATATCATATAGTTACATAAGAAAAATATCCAAAAAAAAAAATCTAAATAGTTGCATTTTCATTATCATTATCATATCATACATCATACATTAGAAGTATCATCATATTTAATCATTCATTCATCCTTTCATTACATCATATATTTGCATTTGTAATACTAACAATAAAGTGCATCGTATCCCATTTGCATCATCATGTCATATATCATAGAAACATCATCTCTAAAATCATACATATAGTTGCATTATCATATCATTTGGGTATATACATTATCATACAATTATCTATCCATGTAAATACTATGGGCATCATGCATCCATACATCATCATTATAGGTATAATCAAATTTAACATCATAAAATCATAGCATGTTATCATGGTCATAAATTGCATCCATAACATCATCATATAAAACATCACATGGAAAATAGAATAGGAAATTAAATGTATCCACCATAAGCATTCATCATAAGAATCCATCATAGAATCATATAGAACACATATAGATCGATAAATCCACCACATATCATATAAATCTCAAAAATCATAATGTTAAGTATACAATGATGTCTGAAATATAAAGAGATACAACATCAAAATGGCCATGAATCAAAAAATTGGAGTATACATCATGTCTCAACATACATCAGAGAATCCAATCATAAAACTATGTGCTGCTAGCCCCAAACGATGTCGGCATCTCTAGAAAAGTCCCTCCCCTACCAAACATACCAGGATCTCTTGATCTCTTGGCCTCTATAGTACTTAGCCTCTCTAACCACACGAAGAACCTCTCTCTTATAATCAGCTACAAAGGTACCATTGGCTAATCTTTGTACTCTATCAACCAATCCTTATGCCTACTCTGCAGTCCATATAGCTACATCTCTCTTTGTTGTTAAAGAGGCTATCTATGCCTATGCAGTTGTCAACTGTGCCTATACCTATGAGAGAGCCTATGCATGAGCCTGTGCCTATGTCTGCATCTGAGTCTGTGTCTCGACTAATAACCCTTGGGCCTATGCCAGCTGACCATATAGTGTCTACATCTGAACCTGTAGGTTGGCAATTTGAATCTACTACTGCTAGGAGGGTACTCCAATGTGCACACATTGCTCTACTAAAGCTACCAGTGATTGCCTCTTATGAGGCAACATGAAGTCTCTAACCTCAAATGTCGTGCCTCCTCCACCCTCATCTCCTCCACCCCCATCTCCATCACCATCTCCATCTACCTCATCATCTTCACTGCTCTCCACATCATTTGGATCCTCCTCATCATCATCTCCCTCATCTCTCCTTCGGTGGCACTCGTGTGCAACTGCCATCTCCTCACCTGGTATCAGCACTGGCTCATCTGGAATGGAGATCCATGGAAAGGGATGTAAAACACGATACTGTTCATACTCATCGGTAATCAGAGCCTTGATGATCTTAGGATGAATCGCCCAAATAAAGGTCCGTAGACCCTGGTACTCTTGCACTATAGTATCATATGATAAGTAGGGTCCCTAATCAGTGGTATCTATCTGACATCATGCATAATGAGCAACACCCTAGGGAATGCCCTATACTATGCCATACTATCTAAGCACCCTCTTGAACAAAATATCTCAATGAAAAAACATGTCCTGCCAATCAGGAACATGGACTGACATAATTATGGAATCTTTGTATCATCCTTCAGCCACTGATCACAATCAAGATAGGGCCGCCATGTAACTTCCTCAATATCATCAAGGACTCTCCTCCAATGCTCCAATTTTCCCAGTCTAGGCTGAGCAAGTGGACCTGCATATGTGTGAACGTATGGCCTCATCGTAAGTCGTTGTCTATCTGTAACTAGATGAGTAACAACTTATGCTCCCATGCCCACACTTGAAGTAATGTAACTCTTAAATACAAACTGGCCCCTCCAAGGTAGACCACTTGATGCAAATCGTGGTATAGGTGAACAAGCATGCACATAACCCAAGCATATCTAGTACCATGGATGATCATACTCTCCAAAATATGACCCCATCCAACTAAAAGTCCCTTTGACCTACGATCAGGACAAAGGAACCCTCCAATGAAACTAGCAAGTACCGATGGCAAGGTAGCATAGGCATCCACCATCTCTCACCATGGGATCTCGTATCCACATATCGTATCATCCTGCAACATTCAATGTAGTTCATCGGTCCCACCCTACTTAGAAGAATCATAAACTACCAACTCCCCAACAACGGGTATTTGTAAGATCCACCATACATCCTCAGGAGTCACTTTCATCTTGCCGATAGGAAGGTGGAAGGTATTGTGCTCACTATGCCATCTTTCTGCTAAGGCTGCCAATAGTCCCTAATTAATCCTAATATGGGGCATATCTAGAAGAGAAGACAAACCACATCGTGTGATAAGTATTGTCTCAAGTTGCACTAGCTGTGGTATCAAATCAAATGTCCTAGGAAACCACTTTCAGATCTGTAAGTTTTTCAAAGCCTCCTATCATCATAGAATATCAAAAGTTAATAATCTTTGTCAATTAATCAAACAT
The DNA here is from genome assembly GCA_007258455.2 of Sequoia sempervirens. Taxonomy (NCBI): domain Eukaryota; kingdom Viridiplantae; phylum Streptophyta; class Pinopsida; order Cupressales; family Cupressaceae; genus Sequoia; species Sequoia sempervirens. The sequence continues at coordinate 14,300 of VDFB02186323.1, forward strand.
CAATCAGCCTATCAAATCTAATTAGATTTGGTGAGACTTTGATCAAATATCATGAGCAACTATCATCAAACCTCACCTATTATGAGGTCAATCATCAATCTATAATTACACCTTGCTTATCATGAGGTCAATTAATCAAATCAACCTCGCTTATCATGAGGTTTATCAATCAAACTAAAATTATTCCTCGCCTATCATGAGGGTTATTATCATCAATCAATCATCAAACCTCGCCTATCATGAGGTTGATCAACATCTACCCTATCAGGATCATCAATCAACATCAACTCAAAGGCTGACGTAATAAAAAATCAATCAACAAAATCAAGGAGTTAATTGAAAAAATCTATCATTTTGACTTGGATGTGCCAAAACAAAATTTCAATGCACTAGAGAAGTCAATGCGCCATTCAAATCCATCAATGTGCCAAAACAGGTGGTCATTGTGTTGAATCAACGTATGTGCCATTTCAAGACATCAATGTGCTAATTCAAGCAACCAATGCGTTGAATCAGTCCATGCACCATTTCAGGGTCCCTATGCACTAATCTAGGTGGTCAACACATTGAATCATTCTATGCTCTAATCTAGCCTACGTATGCACTAAACTATCTATCCTATGTGCTAAAATTGTCTATGCGCTAATTTAACCTATCAATGTGCTAAAGTAGTTGAACTATACGCTATTTCCTAGATGTGCTATTACAGAGTTTAGATGCGCTACATCGGCCTATCAATGCGCTAAAAGGAAAAAAAATTGAATTTAAAACGAAAAAATGTGCAAAAAATCAAAAAACACAAAATACGAGGAGGTTCCTAGGGTACATACCAGAGGTCCATACATGGTCAGGTGGTTGTGTCATCGCACACGCTTGAAATGGTGAGTTTCCTATGGAATAGACATTTTTTCTCCAAATGCTAAATTTTATCTCCCTCTTAAATTTTCAAAATCAAAATGCACAAATGAATTTGAAAATCAACTTTTTGACCTTTTATGGGTTAATTAAGAGGGATTTTTATGGGATTTATTTAATTTTAATTTCAAAAGGGGCTTAATTCATTATTTCAACACAGGGGCATTTTTCACATTATTTGTTGGGAGATAAATCGTTTCATCATCAAATTATCATTGAATCATCACAAAAATCATCAAAAATCATCAAAAATTTGAAAAAATCCAAAAAAACAAAAAATTCATCAATTTATTTCCTGAGGGGGCATATATCCATCATCACCTGAAAATCAACATCTAGGGCATATAAAAAATTTCATCACTACTAGCAGTAGCAAGCAAATTTTCTTTGAAGCAATGTGTAAACAAATCACTTCAAAGAGGGGCAAAATGTATACACCTAAAAATGGTTTGGATAATCTAATTAATTAAATATGATTTATTTGATTAATTAACCCTTCTATTTTCATCTACTTATAAATAAATAGAAATATTTATTTATATAGTTCATATTTAATTCTTCTATATTTATCATATTATTTCATCTTAATTAAATAAACAAATTCAAATACCTTGTTTTATTTAATTATCTATTTTCTTTCATCTAAATTAAATAAAGTTTCATAATTTTTTTTATTTAATTACCATATTTATTCCATGTTTATTTAATAAATAGATTTCTATAGTTTGTTTTATTAAATTGAATAAGGAAAGCTAAGGTGTGGAAACAACTCTCCTAACGTCAAAAACTTAGGGAAGAATGCAAAGATGCTTTTAAATTTTCAATTACAGTCCAATTAAGATACACTTGAAAGAAATAGCAGAAACAGAGAAACAAACATACATAGATGAACACTAGATTTATGTGGGAAAACCCTTATGGGAGAAAAACCCACCACACTAAGAAAAAACCCTGTGTATTACAACAATGAAATTACATACAAAGTATGGGCTTCACTCTTTGATGTCAAATTACAACAACACACACAATGATCAACCTTGTACACAACATTCAAGTTACATTGCTCTCAGAATTGAATTCACACTGATCACACATCGAACTATTCATCCAACCATTTGTCGAACCAAACATCATATTCAATTCCTGTGTATATCCATGTCGACACTAATCTGTTGAACTTCCTCATAGAAATGGCCGCAACAGTCCAACTGCTAGCGGTTCCCATTCTGCTCCTCTAATTGGTCGAAGAAACACCACATAGGACAGTCTCCCAATCGGTCAAAATGTTCAACCTGTGTTCGCATGTCGGTGAGACACTAACTATGTCTCCCTGATGCCACAAAGACCTGATTGTCATTATCGCCAAGAGTCATCACCTTCAGCAAGAGGTTACACCGAGTGCAAATCCATATTGTGAAGCTCTATCGCCAAGAGTCTCATAGATCTTCATGTCATACTGATATACATCAAGAAAAACTATCGGTGAGACAAGTCATATCGCCAAGACTTCATACTGATGATCCCCACATGTAGCGCTATCGCCAAGACAATCGCTAGTCGGCGAGAGGTCATATCAAAGTTCAAAGGTTACATAGACATCAACGTTCCCATCGGCAAGACTATCGCTATCACCAAGAGATCATACTGAGGCCTTCATGTTACACCGAAATGTCCTACCATCGGCGAGACTTCATCCATCGCTAAGAGTTCTTACCAAAGCAAGCCTTTCGGCCAAGGGTCTCCCCGATGACTTCGAGTGTATAACTATCAGCGAGAGAACCAACTGTCAGGAAGAGATCTTACTGAGTCTCCATATCACCCCAATGTCTTCAATGAATAACCATTCAACGAGAAATCTCTTGTCAGGATGAGTAATACCGAATTTTCAAATCTCTCCCCGAAGACTTCTGTCGCCACAAGTCTCCCCGACAACCACTAGACATCAACCCATCAGCAAGAGATCTACTCAAGCGATAAGAGATAAAAACTTTCATGACGATCAAGATGTCACAGCGATAGCTCTAGTCGACATGACAGTAACAAGGTCTTGGCGACCTAAACATTTCACAAGTTTCCATAGTTGCTAGTCGGCCAGACAATAAGGATGTCACACCGACTTGGCTCTTTCAGAGGTTTCAGCCTGTGAGATTAAGGCACAATATTCCAACAGAATATCCTCTTTTCCTAAATTGATTAAATCCAATAATTCAAATAAAAGCATATTTCTACAGCCATTTCCTATTTTCACTCATCATATGCACCAACAAAAATAGATATTTCATATCTAATTAATTCAACTTAGCCTTCACGGACAAATTTGGAGACAAATTGGAGACAAATTACAAGAAAACTTCTTCATCTTCTTCTTTTGATTCTTCCTATCCTCTGGTTGAATGTTTTTGTGGGGAGGAACAATCTCCATAATCTTCTCAGGCTTCTTCATCCTTCACCACTGAATCTTTCAAATAAAATCTAGACCCTTACTTGTTGTCAAGAATCTATTAAAATAGCCTCTTTCTATAAGAAAAAGATCCCAACTTTGTGCAATCTCACTCTACAGAAATAGCATTAGAGAAATCAATCATTTGAGCAATAGCAATAGCAAATCATTTTAGAATAGCAATCATAATCATGTCTTTTCATTTAGTTGCATCTTAGTTTATAGTAGTTTCTTTTATCAGTTTCATGTCATTTTCATCTACAGTATCATTATCATATCATTTAGCAATCATCATATAGGATTAGTTTCTTGCATTTTACAACATCTAATTCTCTAGATTGTCATTTTAATAGTCACAGTGCTTACACAATCTAAGAGCCACATTGATTTAATAAATCTTTGGAGATAGAGAACAATAGGATGCTTTTAAGAGTTTTCTTGCTTTAATTAGATTAATTGTTTGTTTAAATATCTTGATATAATGTCTTATTAGGTGTGTTTATTATTCATTTACGCATATTTTACTCACACAATTGGTAATGAAAAAAACCATAGATTATTTGTGAGATCTAGTTGGGAATTAAAAACCACCAACACTTGAGGATAATACTAAGCAATCTCGTTATAATGAAGCCATCTCTTCCCCTATGAGAGAATTTTTTGTGGTCATACCTGTATGGTTAAATCAAACAATTCAAAAGAGGGAAAAAACTATTGTAGAGACTCCCAAGAAAAGTTTGAATTTCTTATAAAAAGCTTTCCAATCCCCAAGGAGAAGGAAAAGAGTGCAAAGGATATCTATAATTTCCATTGATGAACGAGGGAACTAGATAGAAAAAATAGTTTTCCCTTTAGAAAATAAATTGGAATTAGAAATGATTGCTGACAATTATGAGATCAGGAAAGTGGATCTGGGTGTGTAAACTAGGGAAGGAGAACAACACTCCCTTCAAATGTTTGTCTCTACAATTCTGAAGAGAATGCAAAAGGATGAGAATATGAATGAAAAATTGAAAACCCAAGTTGCATAACTTACTGCATGCATAAAGAATCTCGTCATACTTGTTGATGCTCAAGATCCTAAGTCTACAATGTAGGTTGTGTTGAAGGGTGTGGTCAGACATTCTGACCTAGATTGATGAATTCTTACTACTCAACAATGGAAAGAGAATTTTTTCGAATTGATAGATCAAGTTTTGAAAGAGTTAATAAAGTCCTATCACTCCATAAGTGAATGAGGACAATAATGCTCAAAAAATTGATTTGAGCATTGATGAAGAGCTATTAGTTTGAGAGGAATATATCATAATACTTCACTAAATAAATGAAACTAAGATGGAGGAACTATTGAAGAATGCAGTGATAGAAGAAGAAGAGAAAGATTTGCTTCTAGTTTTGGTTAGATCTATAGAGTTCCACATCCAAGTTTTGAATAAGTACAAGAACAAGTTAAATAGTGACAAAAGCCAAGCCAAACAAGCAATGAACAATATTCAACATAAGACTTGGGATGCACATTTTGGGATAATCCTATGTTGATCAAAGAGCACAATGAAATGGTTGAAGAATTACAAGACCAGATGCAAGGGCAAGTAACACAAGAGGGTATTGATAAAATGGTCAATAAAAAGGTCAAACTTAAATCATTACAAGAGGAGATGGAAATGTTCATAAAAATACAACAACAAATGAAGAAAATAGATTTTGACCAAAAGTTTAAAATACAGTTTCATGGACGGCCATCAATGGAAAGGATGACTGAAGTAGTATCTACATTCGTAGACACCCTCCGGAAATAGCTAAGGATAGGATAATTTTGCTGATTTTTATATTTCCAAATGCTTTTTTTGAACAATCAATGCTTCAAGAAAGGACGTTTAGTTCTAGATCCACGTCCATACTCAGGAGAGGAAATTTTGCATTCAAAAGTTGTAATAGATGATGACATGAGAATCTACGCCTAGATGTAAGGATGGGAGATGAGTGTGAATTTTGAGGACTGACGCTTGGCTCTTAGATTTGAGTTTCATTTTCAGTTGCTTTTGTTTTTCCTAAGTTTTAGCAAGTTGAATTGAAGTCCAACTAGGGTGCCCATTTATGCTTTTATTTGTTAATTTTAGTTAGTTTTTAGTTAAAAGCTAAAGTGTTGGAGGTAGTTCCAATTAGCTTTCTATTTAGATCCATAATTTTATGAACCCTTTTTCTATATATTTTTTATTTTGGACATTTTAAAGGATCAAATTTTAATGTAACTTTTGCTTGATCAAACATTACAATCTTAGCATGGATTTTTCCTACTAACTTTGTGAAAAGTAGAATTATTGTTTTATTTGAAGGATAATTCCTGCTTTGCATGCATTTAACTTTGGCATGATGGTGATGGTATGAATATTCTATTTCAATCTAAATTGTCAAAATAGTGGGATCTCAGTGATAATTGTGAAAAGTAAGATTTCATCTCAAATCTATGTGTGCTTGATGGTGTTTTGATTGCATGAAATTTGAAAATCTCATGTGGTGATTTGTTTCCTTTGAAGATTGCATTGTTGTTATTGGTGAATGTATGAAATGTTATTTGTCATAACAATGGTTTGGAGATATTTCTTAAATGTACAAAAATGATTAATGGTATGTTTGTTATCATTATCCATTTAGATTAAATTTATTTGTATTAATCCTTGTTGCCCTATATCTTTTAATATTTCTTTGAAACTCAATTTTAAATACTTAAATAACATTGAATGAATACAAATCTATTGTACATTTGAAATGCAATTTAATATTATAAATTTTTAGAATTATCATTTATGATTGTATGTTATTTTCTAGTTAACTTTGAAAACCAAAACCCATGTGAAACATGTTGACAATGACCCTATGTTTTCCCAACACAGCTAAAAACTAGTTACACAAGAACATTGTAGTAGTCTTGATACTTTTAAAGAGGGTAAATAAACCCTTATTTCCTAGCACATTGTAAGTGATTAAAACCACCCTCAATAGTTGCGCCACTCAAGAGACCTTCAAGCTTGAGGAAAACCAAAGGACAAAGCTATAAGTATAGGTTGTCAAGCTAAAGGCATAAGTCGAGAGCTTGATGAAGGAGAAAGAGTCTGCAAATAAAAGGATACAAGACATAGTAGCAAATCTCATGCAATATCACTAGAGCCTACCAAAAGCTATAGATTCTCAACAACAATTGCAAAAGGAATTTCAAGCCAAAGATCGATAAGTACTATAGTTGAAACAAGAGTTGGCACAAAGCTACTAGATGCTAAATTTCATTTTGATGCTACAAGATTTATACTCATCATTTTTGAAATGCATCAAAAAGGTAGAAATAAATCTTAAGCTCACCCTCATATTTATTTCAGAATCCAAGTCCCTAAGTGTTGAGGTTAGCATGATAGTAGGTCAAACTCTCTCATTTTTCGCTCCAAGGTTGATGATGCACAATCCCTTGTGTAGAAGTTGTGTAGCACTTCTGAGGAGACTCTTTAAGTGGCCAGTAAGGAGAACAAATGGTAGGGAACCATGAAATTAAATAATTTTTTGAGCTACAACAAAATGGCTTTGAAATGTAAAGAATATCTAGACTCATAAGAGAAATTAGCAAAAGACATGAGGGAGCATATTGAACAACTGGTCAGGCTGGGACTCCCCTCTCCTTTCCTTTCAAAAAACATTGTGCTTTGAAAAAGTGAAATTAGGGGGCTTCTTGAAAGAAAGAAGGAGGACTAGAGTGATTTCTAAGCTCTGAGCCAAGTGCCAACCATGAAGGAAGTTGAGGCCATCCTGTAGCCACTGGCTTAGCTAGAATTTCAAATTTGGGCCATGAATCAAAGTCTCAGCAACTTCTCCTTCAAGGATATTATTGATTTGAATAGGGTTTTTGAAACTTTGAAGAAGAAGCCTAAGCCTTCTAAAGATGAGTGAACATCTCTTCAGTCTTCTCTCTAGAAGTTGTATGTTTTGTGGTCTTTCCCTTTTTTCACTTTTTCTTTCTAGATTAGTAACCAAAGTTTTGGGTTCTTACCTCTGCGGGTGAAGGTCCCATATGAGTCATCAAAACTATGGATGGAACCCATATTTTGAAGGTTTTGATCAAAGGAATTATGTTGTGGAAAATATCCGAAGGTTGGATAAATTCTATAATATTGGTGGCTTTATATTTTGAGTTGTCCTTTCCAAGTTTTGGTTAAGTAAAGCTTCCTCAAAGAGTTCCACATGGCTGTCTCATGCTCTTCTTCATACAAAATGTCCCAACAGCTTTAGAACAAGTGTTAGTGAGCCATGTGGTGGCTTCATGCGTCATTGATGAAGGTAAAAGTTAAGATATTTTTAAGTAGCACTTGTCCCTCAACATGCCACTTGGCACAATGACACTCATTTGAGAATTTCTCAAAGCTCCGTTCAATCCCAACTTGTACCATTGGCCAATTAGTAAAAGAGGCCCATCATAAGGACCAATTTAGAAAAGGAAAAGCTTCCACATGGAAACATAGTTCTCTTTTAAGAGAAAGAAGGTTTCTTTTATTTTAAAGCCATGTCATTGGCCAATTTAGCAAAGGGGATGAACAAGTGGGGCCAGTTTTAAAGAGAGTTCTTTTATCCATGTGTCATCATAATGCTCATGTAGGGTGAAGGTTTTTCTTATTAGAGTAAAAGTTGCACCATTGGTTGCAATTAATAGGCCCCACACTCAACAAAAACAATAGAAGTAGTTTAGAGCTAGACACACATCATCACAATGTCTCTCCTTGAAAACAAAGTAATTAAAAGACATTGAGGTTGTGTCATGTTTTAAAATTGTAACTATTTGCATCATGTCAGTTGCACACTTCGGCTAAAGCACTCCTCTTTCAGTTAGGCGGTTGCAATGACCTTATCATGAGGAAGCATGCCAAGCCTCCCAGGTGGCTTTCCATTTCCTTGTAACCTTTGTCAGGCCAGAAAGGTAGGGTCTATATATTTTTAAGGTTTTTCATGTATAGGGGGTTCACAATTTTTAAGAGCTCAGAGTAGAAATTGTAATAGTCTAGGATTTTTAATAGGAAATAACAAAGTTTTATCTTATTGGACTTAATAGGTGCCCCTCACGAGAAGGATTGAATGTCTTGTGTAGACACTAAAAAATGTCCTAAGTCCACGGGCATCATTTTTCTTGGTCGTTGTCCTTCGATAATTGAATAATTTTAATTATTCAATTAAGTTTGATCGCATTCCTCTATTAATTAAATAGTTTTTAATTATTTAATTAATTCACCTTCTCATCTTTATTCTATCTTGATCAATTAAAATTATTTAATTGCATCACTAATTTCTCCCTCTTCTTCAATAGTTAAATAAATTATTATTTATTTAATTATATTGTCATCTTTCATCTATAGTTAAATAATTACCATTAATTATTTATCTATTCATGGTCTTTTAATTCTTCTATAGTTAAATAATTATTAAAATTATTTAACTATCCCATGCCACCTCCCCTATTAAATAATTAATCTAAATTAATTATTTAAAGTCTAATTTTCATTTCTCCATTTAATTAAATTGATAAATTTAATTAAATACTCCTCTTTTCATTTTCTCCAAATAAATAATTTGAGAAAATTATTTATTTGCCACTTGTCATTTTCCTCCATTTTGAATAAATAATTTAAAATAAATTATTTATGCACCTCCACCTAGTCAAAGATGCTCTGTCATAATCCCCTGTCATAACATTCATTTCTGTCATAGCCTGCATGTCTTGCATGTCTGTCATAGCTGTCAGGCATCATAGCCGTTGGCATCATAGCTTTTCCATGCATGGCATATTCTTGGTGCATCAATTCTGGACCGTTGATCTTGGCATCTTTTTTGAGACTTAATCTCAACCATCCATTCGTAACATCTCTCTCATGCATTCTCATCCATTGATCTTGGAATATTTCTAGAAGATTAATCTCAACCGTCCATTTGAATGGTTGTCTATAAAAACAACCTTCCTTCTCCATTTTCAGCTTAACAACTATTTTTCTCCAACTTTCTTGCTACCATTTGCAGGTTTTGCACAAGTGTTTCAACAAATCTAAGGGAAAAGTTGCATAACAAGAAGAAGGAGAGCAAGAGAAAGAATCAACCATAATGGGGAGTGCTTTCTTTTATGTTTTGCATTTTTTATTCTCTCCATTATTTGTTTTCTCTTGTTTGGATGAGGTTAATAGTTTAGAAGTGTTGGCTGTCACTTTGTCTATGCTATTTGATTTCTAAACCCCGTCTAACATCTTGAATTGTTCCTTAGTGGCCTTTGTAATTTATTCTCCTCCAACAATGAAGAGGATGTGGTGTTCTATTTTTAACATTATGAAATCAATTATTATCTATTATTTCTAAATTTTTCTTTTGTAGTGTTAGCTTCGCATTTATGTTACAAAATTTGAATCATGTATTTTATCTTTTGAATATTTGTGAATATTTATAATCTTAAACTATATTATGCATTGCTAAAAGTGAATCATAAAGCATCCCAGTGCATCACCTTAGGGTAGTTTTGAAGCTTTGTTTCCTTTCTATTTTCCTCTTCTCCCTTTTCTCCCTCCTCAAAAATGAAGAGAACTTCTCAAATCCCAAAGATCGTTTCATAGATCATAATTTAGTCCCATGTCTATGAAACTTCTCACAAGAGGCTATTATCTAGAACATTAGTTTTAAATATTAATGTATACAAATGAGGTTCTAGTAGAATTGATTTTCCCACATCTATTCAATAATTGATTATAATAGCTACATATAAAATAAATACAAAAAATTCTTATCCATTCTACACAACTTGAGGGGTTAGCTCACTCAAAGCTTTGATAACAACATAGTTTAATCATACAACACTATTCTAGATTACAGAAAATCCACACATGATACACATGTCTAATCCAACATGTTGATTTGGAGCCATATTCTTTAGACACATAGAAATAGATAGATCCATTTCTCAAAATCTTCAAATTAACACCATACATGTTTAACATGTTTATCACCCATTCATGTACATTTAAATCACATATCTATGCATGAAATGTGTTACCCTTTTATTTTTAGGCCTAGCTAAGGACCATTGTATAAGTGAAAATTCTATATTAACATTTTTTCCTATTCATTAGTAATGATTTGGGGGAGGGATTCAAGGATAATAATTGGTTCCTATAAAATTTAAGCATCTCCCCAATGTAGTTCCTAAAAGTAAAATTGCTTTAGATTTTATATCTACATCCATTTTTGTCTTGGATAGAGATTATTGTGTTTATATTTTAATGGGCCCTAGTAGAATTGTGAAATATCTTAATATTATTATGATCTTCTACCAATCATATATACCATAGATTTTGTTTATATTGTTTATTATTACTTGTTAATTTTTACTCTTTATTGTATCCATATTTATTGTTTATCATGGATATTTATATTTAACCACTCAAAATAAAATAGATAAGAGTAAATGGTTATTGTAAATAAAATATATATATTTAAATTTTGTATTCATGCAATGAGTAATGAATAAGTGATTTAGTTGATTATATAAAATTTGCATGTCTAAACCTTTATTTGAAAGGATTTATACAATCACAATGTACACACTAATCATACATTAAGATCGGGGTGGGGGCCCTGGCTCGGTTGGCTAAACCTTTCCTATTGCAGGAGGTTGGTCACGAGGTGTAGTCTCCCCCACCCCCGTGGTATCGAAGGGTGTGTCACATCAGCACTGTCCGTCACGTTAAAAAGTTTACCAGACACAAAAAAAATTCATACATAAAGATCATTTAATAAGAATCAAGTATTAAATATGAATTTATATTTAAAAATTGAAATTAATTTTAAAGAAAATAAATAAAATATTAAATATAAATTTATATTTAAATACATTCTCAAATATTTTTAAAGACAGTAGCATATAAAAAGATTTTATTACTATATGAAATTATAAAAATTATGTTGAAACTTTAAAATAATTTTTAATTGTTTTTAAAAAAATATATAATTGTAATTAGAGGCCATGTACCTTTTGTTGAAAAAAATCATTAAAAAAATATACAAAAAGTTAAAGAAGATACAAAATAAATCAATTTTAAAAAATGATTTAAATATTTAATTAATTTATATTAATATTTAATTATTTTAAACTAATTTATATTTTTAATAATTATATTTTATAAAAAATATAAATATTTTTTTTATTAAAAGGAGTAAATTCTTTTGATCTTAATGAACTGTTGAGGTCACAAACGAGAGGCCTCATTCTGATATATAAAAATATTTAATTATTTAAATTTATGTGTTTAAATTTATACCATTATCTTAATAAAATTTCTATTATTTTTTTATTTCAGAACTAATAAAATTTTAAACTTTTATATAAATTTTTAAATAGTTTAATCTATTTTTATATGTTTACAACTATTTACTTTTTATTTTAATAATTAATTTTAAATTTTAACATAAATATTTTATATCTCTCATAACTTGATTTATGGTATTGCTGATATTATCTTTAGTTTGAAAAAAATAAAATTAAAATTAATGTCTAAATATTTAACTCAAATTGTTCTTATATTTTTTAAAAAGTGATTTACATAATTGTTTTGAATAATTGAATGGATACCTTTTTTAAGAGGTGAAAAAAAATAAAAAATTGTAGTGCATGAATATGGACAAGCCTCATGTACTTTCTTTGTTGATGTGATAAGACAAGGAGACCAAGTGTCAAAGAGTATTATTATTTTATGGAAAATGTTGGCATTTCTATTGTTAAATGGTCTATATGCTTTATGAACTTGCAAGGTGGAATTATATAAGCTTGGGCTTATCCTTAGATCATATTATTGCGTTTTAGTTATATGTGAGGGAGGTCTCTTTTACTTTTCCTTCTTAGTGAGTGGGAATTTTCTTTCTAACCTTCTTATAAATTATGTGTATATTGAAAAGATAAAACCTTAATAAATTCTAGTCTTTATATATTAAATTCTAATACTTTGGACCCACTTCAATTCTTTTAGTTTCTCTATCCTTTAGTGTCAGTTTATCTTTTCAATAGAATTAGATTTATTATCTTTTAAATAGAATTAGATTTATGATTGTATTTTATCTAAAACATATTGTTCAATATTTAGAGGTGTAGTAGCAATCTTATATCACCAAAAAAAAATTTATTTTCATTTTGGTTTTACAAATATTCATGAAGCTTATTCTTTCTAAAAGATCCTATAGAATAGTCTAGAATATCCAAAGTTTCTAAAATGATTAAAAATAACAAGGCCTCTATTTTTAGAAAGTTTACATTTACACATGCATGGACTTGAAATTTTATCCAAAGCTCTAGAATTGATAAATGGACATTGTGAGTGAGTTTCAAGCCAAATTCAAATTCAGATATCAAGTTATTAAAGATTCATGTTTCTAAAAATCTTTAAAAAAATATTTAAATTAATTTTAAGTCTTTAAATGATAAAATGAGGCCTAAAAATTTGGAGAAATTGAATGTATTAAGTTTTAAAAGAATAGAGCACTATGTGCTCTTTAGTTTATAAAAACATTGGCTCAATCAAACACCTGGATCAAAATTTATAACTTAAAAGTTACATTATTTTTGAAGTTGGGAGTTATATTATTCAAAGCATGCAAGGAGGTGCCTAAGTGAGTTTATGGAATACATTTGGAAATTCCAAGATGGGGATAAAGATATTGGAAGAGATAGGTCATGATGAGGGGGAGGGAAAAATAACACTAGTATTGAAATTTCAAAAGAGGAAAAATACTCCAAAAGTGAGGATTGTAAGTTGTAATGTGTTTCAATTTTTTGAGAATTAATCCTCTATTTTTTTCAATTTTCAATATTTATAAGAAGAAATAATTTGAATAATTGATTCCATTTGAATGTTTTAAATCTCTATATTGTGATGGAGTCTCTACAATTTTTAGGGTTTTTGTGTTCATATCAGCTAAAATTACTAAATTTTTAAACCCTTGTTTTTAAATTTCCTAAGTTTTGGTACTCTAAATTTTGTTTTGTTGTTGATATGTTTGCCTTGTAAAAGTACTTTAAGTTGTGTCTTTATGTCTTCTCCATCATTTGGTGAGTGGCCCTAACTTTCAAGAATACTAACTTAAGGCCCCCTATTACCAATCTCACTCCTTAGTGACCCTTAAAAAAACTTTTACACATGTGCTTAATTGGAAACTTAAATTATGTTCCTCTCACACCCACATAGTGGTTCCACTTTTGTCCTAGCTAGCATTGTGTGGCCTATTCACACTTGCCCCTCACCTTTTTCTTACCCTGTGAGTTCCAAATTCTACTACTAGGGAAAGCTTGTGGAGACGTGGGGAGGTGACATGTGTTCACCATTTTTTAAGTTCTAAGCTCCCTAATCGCTTCTTATTAGATCTTACTATCTAATTAACTCTAGTTACCCTATCCTCACAATATTTCTCCTCCTCATAAGCTCTTTTTAATAAAAATGGTTGGAACTTGTGAGCATGCAAGAGACTAATGTGTCTCTTGGCTTTTCATTACTTTATGTTTCCTATATCTCTCATTGGTTTGCATGGTCTATTCAACTCAAATAAACTTCTCTCATAATTTTCGTTTGTCCCACAAACATGTAGAGGCCATGAGGGAGTGAGCTTGTGGGATTGTGAGAAAGGGACACGTGGCTTTGTAACATTCACCTAGTTGTTCTTTAACATTTTAGAGGGGCTCAATTGACTATTTTCAAAAATTTTGACTTCATGAGATCCATTGATTCAACCTGCACCACGTGAGGATCAATGGAAAAAAAACGAACTTATAAAATAGTATGTGTGAACTCTCTGTTCACACATATGAGTAGTAATGGTGAGAAGTGATGATTATCTACCAAAAATGAATTTTCTCCATTATAAAAATATGGCATGCAAGTTTCACAATATCATAAGAAGATTTAAATCTAATGTGTTGCAGAATTTGGGCTTTTCAGTGTTCAAAACGAAATTCTAGAGTTTGTATTTTGAAATAAATTAATAAATATTCTCTAATCTATTTAAATATTTTATATTTCAGTGTGGTACTTGGCTATTAGGGTTTGTACGCCCATCACTATCTTAGAAACCCTATAATTCTATTAAACCCTATAATTTACTCATTGATCATAATATTACAAATCAAAATGAATCAAACCAGCTCTAAGTACGCAAAAGAAAAAAGGCCTTTAGATGAAGACCTTATTGTTCAATTTTTTGGATCGTTGAGAGAGGTCAAATTATCACAAGGGAGTGGAATTTTTCCAAAACATTTAAGGGAGTATTTTGTTGGTTGCATAGATGCAATAATTATAGAAAATATTTGAGCATTAGCCTTACCACCACATGAAATTGCACCTTGTTGAACATAGGCTTAGTATTACAATAACACAATGGAAATAACCTCAAGGTATGTGACCTTACAATTGAGGTTAGATCTTTGGAGGAGGTCAACTTCATTTTCTAAACTAGGTGTAGATATGTTGGTCCAACCCAACATATGAAATCCTACCACTAATCCTAACCTATCAACTCATAGAGGAAAAGGGAGAGAAAGAGTGCTAAAAATTGAAAACATGGTGATGCACCAAAGTTATGGATATTTCTTCCTATCTTTGATTGCATAAAGTATCAACAAAAAATTATAAATAAATTCATACAACTCTCTATTATATTAGTTCCCTAGAAATTGCATGAAGGTTAGGGTTTAACATACTCTAAGAGGGAAACATATTTTCCACAGTTAGATTCTACTAACATATTTAACACAACATTCAACCTTAGAAAAAAAGGAAACATTCATTCAAATATGAAGGAAAGAATATTTTGCATATCACATCCAAAGTGAGAGAAGGAAAGATATCAATTTGTATTGATAAAGAGGTATAGGCTAGTGTTACAGTTGCAAAAAATGCAGATTATACATGTATCTACAAGAGAAACCAAGGAAGGACCTAGGAAGAACCCTTTATAATGATCACAAAAGATCTCTATATACAAGATAGAAACTCTAAAAAATGTGCCCAAGAAGAATGTTCAACACTCTTCCTCCACCATGCCTTCCCATTGATGACTTTTGAATATATGTGTAGAATGATGAGATCACCCACAAAAAATGTGATCTAAGTATAGAAAGTCAACAATAAGGACACTTTCATTTCATAAATGAAGCATGGTCACTGCAAACCTCTCCCAAAACTACACTCAAAGAATTAAATTCCCTCTCCATAGCCTTAAGAATCAAGATTGGATATTTGAGGAGATTCGTTGGGCATTAATGGCATTTACAACCAAAAAAAACACCACTTAGAAATATCATGAAATTTTTGGGCCCAAATTGAACATTCGATTAAACATTAAATGGTTTGTAACCCTAAAAAGACACTTCTATAGTACATTGGGTTTCACCGAGCCTATCGTATATTGCATGATGAAGAAGACAAGATGAAGAATATCAAAACTATGATCCCCAAAAGATAGCTTTTTTCAGACATTGGTTGTCCAACCTACCACATGCTAGAAGAAGGAAAGGGAGAAGAAAGAAAAAGTCAAAAGGTTGGAGGAAAGATGAAATGGTGGAAAGGAAAGGAAAATGTTAGGGATTTGAGATATCATTGGTTTTGAAACCTCAATCGAAACCTAAAAGTAGTTTCAAAACTTTGTCGAAGTCTGCCAGAGTTCTCAAAACCTTTCAAATATTTAAAAAGCTCTAGTGTTTAAAAAAATTAAACGTCATTATTTTTCATGTGTCGATCCATAAGCCTAGTTTCAAAACCTTTATCAAGGCCCAATAAGGTTTCCACAACCATGTCAGAGTCTCTAAATTTTTTCAAAAAATTTCAATTTTTTGACAAAACTTTGATCATGCAGCTTCATTATGAGGTTTCAAAACCACTTTTAGATTCAGATAAGGTTTTCAAAAATATAAAATCTTTGATCGATGATTAGATGAAATATTTAGGCCTTATCATAAAGATAAGAAAAAATATAGAAGGAAAACCCAATTGCTAAAGACCAAAGGTAAGACATTGAGGATTGAGGATCAAAGAGAAGACATATCTTATTGCAAAGACAAGAAAAAAGATAGAGGGATGACCTGATCATCGAAATCTGAAAATAAGACATTGAGGATTGGGGATCAAAAAGAATACTTAAGGCTTAAGATTAAAAGAGTTAAGGAGGATGGTTGATACTTGAAGCCCAAAACCTTAATACATGCTATTATTTGAAGGATTTCATCAAAAATTTGGTGATAGGGGGAGGACTTATGGCTTAGAAATAAAAATGATAAAGGTTAAGGGTTAAGTCCAATGATCGAAACCCAAAGGATTTATACTTGGGAAAGTGATGGGAAGAGGTTTAAAGATGTAGGAGCCTAAGAGTGATAGAGATGGTATGTGAATATGTAGACAATCAAAATCCCAAAAGTCTAAAACTTTAACACAACCATTTTTGGGTTTACAAGGTATAGTTCATGCAAGATGGCCCATATAAGATCTCTTAGATCAGTTTTTACTGATGGGTCATATAAGTTGGCATGAAATGTCAATAGGTATATAAGAAGATTTTCTAAAAAACCTACTTCACATGTGTGGAAATTTGATTTTGGAGAAGCTCAATGTCTCAAATTTCTTCATTAATGTGGATTTTCTTAGAGCCATAGGACAAAGTTACAATGCAAACACTAGAAACATTCATTCCATCAATGGGGGTGAATTGATAATAATTGAAAAAATATTTATAACAAATTTTTTAACTTAAATCCAGCTTCCAACAAGCCCATTAATTTCATTGTGCTAAATAAAAAGTATCAAAATGATAGGATTAGCTACAAAGTGAATTTGCTTCCAAAATATAGAGTAAGAGGCATAGATAGAAGACATGTTATGTTTGTTCCTACAGATATGGATTCATTCAATGAAGGCATCTTGAAGATTACTTCATCAAAACTTATCATTCCTTGTGTCAAGTTTTGGGCATGGGCGTCAATGCACAAATTCACATCACTTTAATGATGATAGCTACAAATGTTCAAAGCATTAACATAAATAGGAAATTTTATTTTACAAAATTCATTGCAGATGAAATGCGTAAATAATTATTGCAATAAAGATAAGTGGAGAGTAGTTGAATTTGTGTGGTATTCTCTACTATGCCACATTTTTGTATGGTGGGAGGAAGATTTGGGATAAGGCTCTACAAATTAGGGTAAAGGATGATAGGGGAACCCCTCTCTAATTTTAATTTTAGACTTATATTTGGCACATGTATTGTCAAAATGTAAATTATGTAGTGTTCAAAGAATGCTTTGTCAAAACAATTTTAAGTAGCAAAGATTTCCTAAGGAAATTATTGACCTCCAAAGGACAAAAGATATGATACCAAAGTTGGGCATCACACTCAACTTGAGAGATTGTTACTCCCAAAGGAATTCCATTTTGGTTAGAATGTATGCATATCCCATGAAACCTCATATTTTTCCAAGATTTGTAGCACCAAGGTTAACCCACATGGAAATAATTTGGTAATTAAATGAAAATGAAAATTTTAATTTAAGGAGGTATAAGAAGGGATCATTATTTACAACATCTCTTGTACTTTTATATTTTATTTTCACTAATAAAGAGGTATTGAAGCTCCTATACCAAATATTGCAATCATATAGGATGAATGGGATTGCGACCTTGAGAGATTCATTGGCCTAATAAGAATAAATACCAGATTGGGAGGCTTCCACAACAAGTTTTTTTAAGAATATTTCATAAAAAATTATTTGAAAAAGGAGAAGGGAATGGATAAAATAAAAAAATGGGTGAGAATATGGAAGGGGGGAGAACAAAGAAAAAAGGAGAACCCTGATTATCTAGGTGCTTACTGTGACATAGAAGATTTTGTTGCTAGGATAAAAAATATGATAGATAACTTAGACTCCTTGGCTTATAAGCCATCCCCTAGGAAGCTTGAGGAGAGACCACATGATGACATTGATCCTCAATAGGTTGCATGTATTTACCAAGAAATAAGAAGGCATCAAGTGCTTCAAGTGTCTCAAATGCAACCATCATAATAACCTGCAATTTTAGTTGCTCCCTCTACAAACAAACAACATAAAAAGAGAAAAAGAACAATCCATCCATAACATAACATATTATATGGATGTGGGGGAGGTAGGAGAAATAGATATTATGGGAGAGAATGTCATTGATGAGGAAGAATTTAATCAATTTTTACCCATTCCACCAAGAGTGTAAATTCTGGGTATCCCTTAGGATAGGCTGACAGTTAACTTTATAGATGAGAAAAGAGAGGTGAATTCCATCAAAGCACTAGCATGTAAAAAAATCATCTTTATTGATGAATTTGTAGATTCAAAATAATTCAAAGATTTTATTTTTAGCATGAAGAGAGAAGAATTTCATCAAAATATGAATAAGGCCAAGGGAGAGGTTGCTCCCTCCTAACCAAAAAACTAACATAGGACATTTTGAAAGAGGTTGATTTCAAAATCAGTAATACAAGTTTTGATGAGGCCAAAGGATGGTGCAAGAAGTTGGCATACTCCTATTTCCAGAGTGAGATATATATTCTACTATAGTGCTTGACACAATAAGAAGGTAGGATGATGAGACCTTTTCTATAGAAGAGCAAGAAAATTGGGCCTATTTTGGGTCTAGTTTCAATTCCAATCATGAAACTTTGAACATTTGGGCTTTAGCCCCATTAACTAATAAGCCTCAGGCAGCAATAAATTTAGGGGAATTGATTGACAAGATTATTGTAAAAATATTCTAAGATACATCCCTTGTTCATGTATCCTCTCTTGTTGTTAATACAACTATTTTTAGTGAGGCATCAACAAAGAGACTGTAGGCTATATTTGATAAATTGAAGCTGACTATCAAAAGTTGTTGATGTAATACAATAAAGTGTAGTCACTACTCCCATCCCCTAAAGAATAATAAATAATAATGATCACAACCCAAGCAAGTTATTTAGATAATTTGTAAGCACAAGATAAAGAGTATCTCTATGAAAATAAAAATAAATGCAAGAATAATTAGAACAAAGTAAAGAAGTGATGAGGGCACAACCCGAGACACAGAAAATAACCCACAAACAAGAGAAATTTTATTATTCAAAAAATGGAGCTTCTTACATGCAGAGGATCTCAAATCCCCAAGTTCTACAACACATGCAAGTTACAAACAGCTACAAAATAACCCTTTTGCAATATGCGAGCTTGTCCCCAAAAAGTTACCCAAAAATTAGAAACCCGCCCATAAATAGAGCTCCTCATTAGTTTGGAGAAAAAACAACATTCAAATTTGAGTTTAGGCGGTTTGGCGCTGAAAATTTACAACATGAAGTTCAAATTTCAAAAGAGCATTTGCAATTGTATCTTCTAGAAAGTGCGCCAACTTCTTGGGGCCATAACTTTTGATCTGGGACTTTGATTCTCGAACCGTTTGAATCGTTGGAAAGGTCTCAAAGTCAGTAACATGCTCAAAATTGGCTATGCTGATTTCAGAAAGTTTTGGGGCCATTCCAGAAAATCTAAGTGCCTCAAATCTAACTCAGAAGATTTTCAGGTGCAAATATGGAAAACTAAAACTGCAATATCTTTCAACCCAGGAATAGAAAATAAAAATCATAAATTGAGAATTTCATTATGACGAAAAGGGTATCCAAAAATGTAAAAATATCTAAAAACTAAGAAACTTCAAATTTAACTATTTTTGGGTGATGCAAGATTGCCCTTACACCACTGGATGCTCCTACATCAGACACCTAGGGTAATTTGAAAAGTGACCCCGTCACGTCTCAGATGGTTGGGGAAAACCCAACCGGTCAACCACTACCTTAGATAACCAGGATGAATCTTCCATAGGCCTTCCTCTCCATTTCACCAAATATTCTTCATACTGCTTATTTCTGGTACTCCTTCCCACACGACTATCTAAGATTGCTTCAATCTCCTCCCTTTCTGAAGTAGGTGTTGGAATTCCATACTGTCCTATTGCTGGTGCTTCCTCTGTTCCACCTTCATGATATTTTGTCAAATCTAAAATGTTGAACACAGGGGAAATGTTGATTCCATCAGACAACTCTACCTCATATGCATTCCCCGAATCATGCTTCTTCAAAATCTTACAGGGACCAAACTTACTCATCTTCAATTTGTTATATGTTCCCACTGGAAACCTTTCTTTCCTCAAGTGGATCATCACTTCATCACCAATCTGAAACTCCTTATACCTCCTCTTCTGATCTGCCTTAGCCTTATACTACATATTCATCTTGTTAATATGTTCTCTTACCTGATCATGCATATCCTTGATGTGTTCTGCAAAATCTTTGGCTTCAGCACTTATTTTCTTCTCTTGGTCCATCTTCCTCAATTCTGGAGCTGTTCTGGGGCTACCTCCATACACAATCTAGAATGGTGATCTACCAGTGCTTCTGTTGACATAATTGTTGTAAGAAAATTCTGCCTGGGGTAAGATCAAGTCCCATCCCTTGGGTTTATCTCCTACCAAGCTTATCTCAATAGGTTACAGACTCTGGTAACAACCTCTGTCTACCCATCTATTTGTGGATGGTGTGTAGAACTGAACTTCAGCTCTGTCTTCAGCTTCTTCCACAAGGTCCTCAAAAAGTACCCCACAAATTTGGTGTCACGATCTGAAACAATACTCTTTGGCAGACCATGTAGCCTCACTACCTCTTTGAAGAACAAGTCAGCAATGTGGACTGCATCATGGGTCTTCTGACATGGAATGAAATGTGCCATCTTTGAAAACCTATCAACCACCACAAAGACTGAATCATTCCCTTGTTGTGTTCTTGGCAAACCAAGAACAAAGTCCATACTTATATCCTCCATAGGC